>ML397184.1:0-49504 GCA_005239525.1 Nicotiana knightiana
ACGTAAATATCATATACATAGAAAACTAAATATTTACACTATAGTAAGATTATACTAACTAAAATATCATAGCTTTTATATATATATTTCTGATTTTTTTTAAGTAGAAACAAAACTAATATTCTAAGAGTGCGAGTATTTTTGTGGTAGTTTTTTTTTTTAATTAGTTTTATAAAGCTTATTAAGAGCAAGATAAAGGTTTTAAAATATTAAGGTTAAACCTAAAAGAAATATTTACACTAAAATAGTATGAAACTCGGTGTGGTCAAAAATTAGTTGTTCACATCAAGGGTATTCAATAATTTCATTTAAGGACAAGCAACGGAAAAATAATCATAACCTCAATTAAGACCAGACCACTATAGGATGAGATGAAAATAATTACAATTAGACATAGGCAGTTAAGGAGACATAGCATGACAGTAAAAAGGGAATAAAATCTTCGGATAAGTCAATTAGGAGTCAAATAGGCAATAGGAGTAAATTCAAAAGTAAGAACTTCTACATTTAAGCAGATAAAGGTGAAACTAGAAATTAGGAAATTCAATCATGCTAAGGACAATTCATACTTGACGAATATAAGGACCTAAGATTCCTAAAGGGTCAACTTTCCACAAATAAGTCTGAGCACGCACTCGTCACCTCGTGTACACGAATTACAATCAACAGAGAAGACCCAAATCCTAAGGGATAATTCCCCCGCACAAGGTTAGGCAAGATACTTACCTCGACGGTGACGACCCGGTACTCTAAATGGACTTCTCGGGCGAAAAGACCTCCGGACGGCTCAAATCCAACTATAACAACTCCAAAACACACATAAATTGTATGAGGAACTATTCCGAATAATAAAGTTTCAATCTTTACAAAATTATAAAAATCGACCCAAAAGTCGACCCCCGGGCCCTCACTTCGGAACCCGTCAATTTTTTTTTTACAAAATCCGAATACCTATTTCGATATGAGTTCCACCATACAAAAATTACCAAATTCCTATACCACTTCATCCCTCAAATCATGAATTTTTGTTTTGAGAATTTTCATCAAAAACTAATATTTTCTTCAACCCAAAACACAATTTAAATGATAAAAACAAAGATAAAATCATGGAACATATATAATTCTAGGTGAAGAACACTTACCCACTCGATTAGCTTGAAAATCCTCAAAAATCGCTCCCAAATCCGAAGTCCAAAGCTCAAAAATTTGAAGAAAATGGCTAACCCTCATTTATAAGAATCTTCCCAGGACATCCGCACCTGCAACCACTTAACCGCACTTGCGCAATCGCAGGTGCGAAATACAAACCACACATGCGCTCTTACCCGCACCTGCGCCCAAGAACCGCCTCTGCGGGGGGCCGCACCTGCGCCCCAAAGTTCCGCACCTCCAGAGGCTGCCCAGTCCCCTTAGTCTCGCACCTCTGTGATCTTTTCCGCACCTGCGAAGCTCGCACCTACGGTCCCCTATCCGCAGGTGCGGCCACACCAGAACAACAGCACCAGCTGCATTTCCAAACTTCAAACTTTCCGATAACCGTCCTAAACCATCCCGAGTCTATCGGGACCTCAACCAGTTACACCAGTAGGTCACATACCAATGCATGAACTTAGTCGAACTTTTGGAACACCCAAAACAACATTAAAATACCGAATAAATCTTGGATTCAAGCCTAGAATTGCTAAACTTCAAAAATACGTCAATGATGCCGAAACCAACCAATCCACATCCAAATGACCTGAAATTTTGCGCACACGTCACAAATGATTCTACGAACCTATTCCAACTCTCGGAGTTCCATTTCGACCCCGATATCAAAATTTTACCTATCGGCCGAAATCGCCAAAATTCTAACTTTCGCCGAATTACCTCAGATTACTCTACGGACCTCCAAAACCAATCCCGGACGTGCGCTGTCATGACCCAAAATTCAACACAGATCGTGATGGCGCCCAACACCGTAGTCAGGCAAGCCAACAGTTGTTTACTAGTGAGGTTATCCTTATTTGACATACCAACCCCACACTTACCAAATTTTTAAACTTTGATCATTTAAATAAAAGCGGAAACATTAACCAATTTAAATAATACATCTGAAATGATCGTGATCCAATATATACAGTCCCAAAATAAGAGCCTACAATGTGCATGCCAGGAACTAGTGTCACAATTCAATAGGCAATCTAGTAGAATATACAAAAGATTATACAAGTTGTACTGTTGTCTGATAGGATGTAGACAGAAATAAACAAAAGATAACTCCATAGCACAGTTGAGAATCGCCCATAGGGAAGCAACTCACCGTGCAGTCAGGTCCAGAATACATGTCAAGCTCCGGTCGGATAACCCGATGCTCCAACCTCAAAACCTGTACAATTAAGTACAGAAGCATAGTATGAGTACACAAACGGATATGTACCCAGTGAGTATCCCGCCAAACCTCGAAGAAGTAGTGACGAGAGGTCGACGTGATACTTACTAGGGTCAGACAATGTGGAATGAGTACAGGCTAACCAGTAGTAGCAGTAATGAACAGTAATAAGGAAATGAGCATCAAATAACAATCACTAGTACCCTCGCGCCATCCTTTTTCCATGGCATACAAGCTATTTAACCTTCATTATTTTCATGAAATCAACAGTTGCAATTTCAGGGCTTCTCACAAAGTAACAAAGCATATAACAGGCTATGAGTGTACGGTCATTACGACGTGAAAACTAAATGTGCACTGCCGAGGGTCGAACGGCTCGAACCATAGATGCATCTATCCGCCCCGCTCGTGAATCGAACGTGCGACACGGTTAATATAATACCAAGACCACCCCCGCTCGCGAATCAAACCTGCGAATCGGGTTAATATAATGTTAGGGCTACCCCCCTCGCGAATCATCCATGCGACTCGGGTTCCCATATAAATTCATGATTAGCAGGTGATTTCCAGATAATTTAGCGAGGAACATACTAACTGTGTGAGAATTTTAGAGATATCAACTTCAAACATAACCCCTTCGGCCTTCACATGTGGGATTCGAGGACATTAGGCTACTTAATCCATATAAAAGATCACATATACAACACATAGAGCATGCTTGTGAGTCCTAAACTACCCGACAAGGCATAATGGTAGCTGCGTACAGACTCTCGTCACTTCGTGCGTATGTAGCCCCCGCAAATAAGGACAAACCCACCATTTATAATCACATATGGGGACAATTCCCTCTTACAAGGTTAGAAAGGAGACTCACCTCGTGTCGAATTCACTCCCCGGACCAAGAATGCGCCCGAAACTCCGAACTCTACACCCGAGGACTCGAAACTAGCCAAAAGTTATACAAATTCATTAATTTATGCTCGAAGTATGGAAATTCTCCTACTCATTTAGTAAATTCACCATTCTTGAAGAAATTCTAAAATCCGACCTCGGGCTCGCATGCTCGGATTCCAAAAATTCTCAAAGGAAACACTCACCCATAGCCTAAGGACCACTAATATACGATTTTCACTCGATTTCATAGCTAATTGACGGGTAAATTCTCAAATTTATCGAAGGCCCTAGGTCACTACCCAATTCTTGATTTTTTACTAATTTAGGTAGTTAATTTAGCTTATAATCCATGCATGAAGCTAATATTAGAGTAAATTTTACTTACCTTAAATAACCAGGTCGTTTGCCCCTCAACAATGGTGGAAATCGCCCCAAGGAAGAAGAAAAAGATGAGAAAAATGTGTTAAGACCCGTGTATAAAAACACACTGTCTGGACAGTGTTTTCGCACCTGCAGTCTCGCACCTGCGAGCAAAGGCTCGCACCTGCGGAAATGGACTGGGGAACCTGGGCCCACACCTGCAGAGTGGAGACCGCACATGCGGCTCCGCTCCTGTAGAACTTTGTCCGCACCTACGTGAATTGGCCAGACTACTAGGGGTTGCACCTGCGAGGCTGGGACCGCAGGAGCGGTCCCGCACCTGCGACTGGTCCACCGCATCTGCGGTCACACCAGAACAGATGCACCGACAGCTGTTTCAGCTGGTTTTTGGCCTCGTGTGGTGTCCGAGAGGCACCTGGGCCCACAACTCAGAATGACATCATATTTTACAGGCAAGTCATAATTAACATAACGGAACTATTCCCGATCTCGGAATTCCGTTTGGACCTTGATAACACAAAAACACGTCCCAAACCAAAATAGGAACTTAAGGAACTTCTTATTTTAATATTGGGTGCCGAAATTCCCCCGGGTCATCAGAAACCCATTCTGAACATATGCCCAGGTCCAAAATCATCACACGAAGCTACCGGAACTGACGAAACTCGATTCCTAAGTCGTTTACCCAAATTGTTGACCGAAGTCAAACTTGGTCTTAAAGGCCAACCTTAAGGAACCAATTGTTCCTATAGCACTCTAAACACCTCCGAATCCCGGACCACCAGTCCCCGCAAGTCATAAATCATAATAAGCCGCTATGGGAAGTTTCATTTAGGGGAACGGGGTCCGATAACGCAGAACAACCGGTCGGGTCGTTAAATTCTCCACCTCTTAAACAAACATTCATCCTCGAACAGGTCTAGAATCATACCTGAACTGCTGAATAAGTGTGGATATCTGCTCTGCATGTCCTCATCGGACTCCCAGGTCGCCTCCTCAACTGGTTGGCTCTTCCACTGGACCTTTACGGCAGAAACTCTCTTGGACCTCAACTGGCGGTCCTGCCTACATTAATAGCAACTGGCTCCTCCTCATAGCCCAACCTCTCATCTAACTGAATAGTGCTGAAAATCAACCACGTGAGAGAAATCGGCGTGGTACCTCCGGAGCATGGATACATGAAAATTTGGATGAACTCCTGATAAACTAGGAGGCAAGGCCAGCTCAAAGAAACCTCCCCAACTCGCCTCAACACCTCGAATGGACCTATAAACCTCGTGCTCAGCTTGACCTTCTTCCCAAACCTCATAATACCCTTCATAGGTAAGACTTTCAACAAGACCCTATCTCCCTCCATAAATGATACATCACGCGCCCTCTGATCTGCGTAACTCATATGTCTGGACTGTACTGCGAGCCTCTCCTGAATCAACTTCACTTTCTCCAAGGCATCCCTCACCAAGTCAATGCCATATAACTTAGCCTCACCAGGATCAAACCACCCGATAGGAGGACGGCATCGCCGACCATACAAAGCCTCAAATGGTGTCATCTCAATGTTGGACTGATAACTATTATTGTAAGAGAACTCGGCCAAAGGCAAGAACTGGTCCCACTAACCTCCGAAATCAATCACACATGCCCTGAGCATGTCCTCCAATATCTGAACTGTACGCTCCGACTGACCATCGGTCTGAGGGTGAAACGTTGTGCTGAGGTCTATCTGGGTGCCCATCTCACTATGCAATTCTCTCCAGAATTGTGAGGTAAGCTGAGGACCTCGATCTGATATAATGGATACCGTCACACCATGCAACCGGACTATCTCCCGAATGTAGATCTGGGCCAACCTCTCTGAAGTATATGTAGTAGCTACAGAAATGAAATGCACCGATTTGGTCAATTTATCCACGATGACCCAAACCGCGTCAACCTTCCGCAAAGTCCGAGGCAACCCAATCACGAAGTCTATAGTGATGCGCTACCATTTGCACTCAGGAATGGGCATCTGCTGAAGTAGGCCTCCTGACCTCTGGTGCTCATACTTAACCTGCTGGCAATTAAGACACCTAGTCACATACTCCAGAATGTCCTTCTTCATCCGCCTCCACCAGAAATGCTGCTTCAAGTCACGATACATCTTCGTAGCACCAGGATGAATAGAATACCGAGAACTGTGTGCCTCTTCTAGAATCCTCTCCCTCAGGCCATCAATATTAGGAACACATAAGCGGCCCTGAAGTCTCAAAACACCATCCTCGCCAATAGTAACCTCCTTGGCCCTGCCCTGAACCACTGTCTCCTGAAGCTCTGCTAAGAACGGATCATAGAACTGTCGAGCCTTAATCTCTCCCACTAACGAAGACTGAGCAACCACATGTTCTAAAACTCGACGAGGCTCTGAAAGGTCTAACCTCACTAGGCGATTGGCCAAGGTCTGAATTTTCAAGGCTAGAGGTCTCTCCTCTGCTGCAATATAAGCCAAGTTACCCATTCTATCAGCCTACATGTTCAAAGCATCTACTACAACATTTGCCTTGCCCGGGCGTTAAAGAATGGTGATATCATAATCCTTCAACAACTCAAGCCATCTGCGCTGTCTCAAATTAAGATCCTTCTGCTTGAACAAGTATTGCAAGATACGGTGGTCTGTATAAACCTCACAGGACACACCATACAAGTAGTGCCTCCAAATCTTAAGAGCATGAACAATCGCCGCCAACTCCAAATCGTGCATAGGGTAATTCTTCTCATGAACCTTCAGCTGGCGCGAAGCATAAGAAATAACTCTCCCCTCTTGCATCAATACACACCCCAAGCCAACGCGCGATGTGTCGCAATATACTGTATACATCCCAGAACCGGAAGGCAATACTAGAACTGGTGCTGAGGTTAATGCTGACTTGAGCTTCTGAAAGCTCGCCTCACACTCGTCGGATCATCTGAACGGGGCATTCTTCTGAGTCAATCTAGTCAATGGAGCTGCAATAGAAGAGAACCCCTCCACAAATCGGCGATAATAGCCTGCTAGGCCCAAAAAGCTCCTTATCTCTGTAGCTGAAGTAGGACGCAAGCAACTCTGAACTACCTCGATCTTCTGAGGATCAACCTTGATTCCCTCTCCAGATACCACATGCCCCAAAAATGCCACGGAATCCAACCATAACTCACACTTGGAGAACTTAGCATATAGCTTCTGTTCTCGCAAAGTCTGGAGCACAACTCTCAAATGCTGCTCGTGCTCCCCCAGGCTACATGAGTAAATCAAAATGTCATCAATGAAGACAATGACAAAGGAATCAATATACGGCCTGAACACCCTATTCATCAAGTCCATGAATGTTGTTGGGGCATTAGTCAAGCCAAAAGACACCACCAGGAACTCATAATGACCATATCTCATACGTAAAGCAGTCTTCGGAACATCTGAAGCCTGAATCCTCAACTGGTGATACCCTGATCACAAATCAATCTTAGACAACACACGAGCACCCTGCAACTGGTCAAACAAATCATTGATGCGCGGCAAAGGATACTTGTTCTTAATGGTAACCTTGTTCAATTGGTGGTAATCAATACACATCCGCACAGACCCATCTTTTTTCTTCACAAATAAAACTGGAGCACCCCACGGCGATACACTCGGTCCGATGAACCCCTTAGCTAACAACTCCCCAAGCTGCTCCTTCAACTCCTTCAACTCTTTCGGAGCCATACGGTACGGAGGAATGGATATAGGCTGGGTGTGTAGAGCTAAATCAATGCAGAAATCAATATCACGATCCGGAGGCATGTACGAAAGGTCCAAAAGAAATACATCAGCAAACTCTCAAACAACTAGCACGGAATCAATCATCGGAGACTCGGCGGTGGTGTCCCGCACATGAGCAAAATAGGCCAGACAACCCTTCTCGACCATATGTCGAGCCTTCAAGAATGAAATAACCCGGCTGGCTGCACTAACTGAGGAACCTCTCCACTCTAGCCTAGGCGAATCTGGCATGGCTAAAGTAACTGTCTTGGCATGGAAATCTAGCACAACATGATAAAGAGATAGCCAATCCATGCCTAAAATAATCTCGAAATCAACCATGTCGAGAAATAAGAGATCCGCTCGAGTCTCAAATCCACAGAATGTGACCATACGGGACAGGTAAACCCGGTCTACTACAACAGAATCGCCCACAGGAGTGGACACACATATAGGAGAACCCAAGGACTCACGAGGGACATCCAGGAAATGAGCAAATAAGACCGAAACATAGGAATAAGTGGATCCTGGATCAAATAACACTAATTCCTCTCTACCACATACTGTAATAATACTTGTGATCACGGCGTCTGAGTCAACGACATCTGATCTGGCCAGAAAAGCATAGAATCTAGATGGAGCACCGGAATACTAACCCTTACCAGAATGAACAGGAGCTGGCTGACCTCCCCCTGACTGGACTCCACCTCTAGGACGACCCCTGCCGACCTGTCCCCCACCTCTAGGTGGCCGAACTGCTGGTGCTGGACTCATAGGCCGGTAACCCTACTGCACTGCCTTGCACCGAAACCCAGGACAAGTCCTCCTGATATGGCCGAGATCCCCGCACTCGTACATCTCACTGGAGGCACGGCCTGCTGCCCTGAAGTAGAACCTTGGATAACTGGGGGACGGTGAGAACCCTCTGGCATAGCACTGAAGTAAGGCCTCACTGGAGCACCACGAGGAGGTGGTGGTGGTGCTGCTGAATATGGGGGCCTGCTGAGCTGACCCCTACCAAACTGACCTCTGCCCCGAGCTGGGGCACCTCTAAAATACCCGGAATATTTGGCTCACTTATCCGGCTGTACCTACTCCCTGACCCTCGACCGATAACCCTCGACCCTATGAGCAATCTCCACTACTAGCTGATAAGGAGTCTCTATCTCCACCTCCTGGGCCATGCTGGTCCTAATGCCTGGATGCAACCCGGCTACAAATCTCCTCACTCTCTCAGCATCGGTAGGTAGTATCATGAGTGCATGGCGAGACAACTCTGAAAATCTGGCCTCATAGTCTGTCACTGACAGCTGTCCCTACTCCAGCTGCTCAAACTGATACCGCAGCTCTTCCCTCTCAGAGGGTAGAATATATCTGTCTAGAAACATCTGAGTGAACTGCTCCCAAGTGATAGGAGGAGAACCTGCTGGCCTGCTGAGAATATAGGACTGCCACCATCTGCGAGCTCTTCCCTCTAACTGGAAATAGCGAAGTCCACTCCATGGGACTCCAGTATCCTCATGTTGTGCAGTCGGACCCTGCACCTGTCAATGAAATCCTGGGAATCCTCGCCTCGCTCACCCCCGAAGACCAGAGGATGCAATCGGGTCCATCTGTCCAATAACTTCTGCGGATCACCGTCCGCAGCTGGTCTGGGCTTAGGTGTTGCTGGTACAGGCTGAACCCCACCCACGGGCAGTGTACCCGGAGTGTGATGAAGTGCGGTTGTCTGGCCTGCAGCCTGGGAAGTAGGGGTCAGGACTTCCCCTCTTTCCTAAGATGTAGCAGGATCCACTGGAAATAAACAAGCGTGGGACATAGTATCCATAAATCTCAACATACGGCCCATGACCTCCTGGAAGCCTGACGCCGTCATAAATTCCACCAGAGCAGGACCCACTGGGGGCACCTCCCCCTGCTCCTCTATAGTAGGATCTGCTGGTGGTGCAGCTGGAATAGCTCTGGGACGCCCCCGTCCCCTACCTCAGGCCGGTGCCCTCCCCCGACCTCTACCAGATATACGCGTCCTCACCATATGTGAGAGAATAGAAGAAAGAGATTTAGTATAAAATCAGTTGCACGATAGATCATGAATAAAGAGAGGTTTCCTAATACCCTATAGCCTCCCGAAGATAAATACAGACGTCTCCATATCGATCTGCGAGACTCTATTAGGTTTGCCTGTGACTTGTGTGACCAACGTGAACCTAGTGCTCTGATACCATGTTATCACGACCCAAAATCCAACACAGGTCGTGATGGTGTCCAACACGGGAGTCAGGCAAGCCAACAGTTGCTCACTAGTGAGGTTATCCTTATTTGACATACCAACCCCACACTTACCAAATTTTTAAACTTTGATCATTTAAATAAAAGCGAAAACATTAACCAATTTAAATAATACAACCGAAATGATCGTGATCCAATATATACAGTCCCAAAATAAGAACCTATAATGTGCATGCCAGGAACTAGTGTCAGAAGTCAATAGGCAATCTAGTAGAATGTACAAAAGATGATACAAGTTGTACTGTTGTCTAATAGGATGTAGACAGAAATAAGCAAAAGATAACTCCATAGCATAGCTGAGAATCGTCCACAGGGAGGCAGCTCACCGTGGAGTCAGGTCCAGAATATATGTCAAGCTCCGGTCAGATAACCAGATGCTCCAGCCTCAAAACCTGTACAATTAAGTACAGAAGTGTAGTATGAGTACATAAACGAATATGTACCCAATGAGTATCCCGCCTAACCTCGAAGAAGTAGTGACGAGAGGTCGACGTGATACTTACTAGGGTTAGATAATGTGGAATGAGTACGGGTTAACCAGTAGTAGCAGTAATGAACAATAATAAGGAAATGAGCATCAAATAACAATCACTAGTACCCTCGCGCCATCCTTTTTCCATGGCATACAAGCTATTTAACCTCCATTCTTTTCATGAAATCAATAGTTGCAATTACCGGGCTTCTCACAAATTACCAAAGCATATAACAGGCTATGAGCGTACGGTCATTACGACGTGAAAAGTAAATGTGCACTCCCGAGGGTCAAACGGCCCGAACCATAGATGCATATATCTGCCCCGCTCGCGAATCGATGTGCGACACGATTAATATAATACCAAGACCACCCCCGCTCGCAAATCAAAACTGCGACTCGGGTTAATATAATGTTAGGGCTACCCCGCTCGCGAATCATCCATGCGACTCGGGTTCCCATATAAATTCATGATTAGCAGGAGATTTCCAGATAATTTAGCGGGGAACATACTAACACTATGCGAATTTTAGAGATATCAACTTCAAACATAACCCCTTAGGCCTTCACATGTGGGATTCGAGGACATTAGGCTACTTAATCAATATGAAAGATCACAGATACAACACATAGAGCATGCTTGTGAGTCCTAAACTACCCGACAAGGCATAATAGTAGTTGTGCACGGACTCTCGTGACTTCGTGCGTACACAGCCCCCGAAAATAAGGACAAAACCACCATTTATAATCACATATGGGGAAAATTCCCTCTTACAAGGTTATAAAGAAGACTCACCTCGTGTCGAATTCACTCCCCGGACCAAGAACGCGCCCGAAACTCCGAACTCTACATCTGAGGACTCGAAACTAGCCAAAAGTTATACAAATTCATTAATTTATGCTCAAAGTATGGAAATTCTCCTACTCATTTAGTAAATTCACCATTCTTGAAGAAATTCTAAAACCGACCCCGGGCTCGCATGCTCGGATTCCAATAATTCTCGAAGGAAACACTCACCCATAGCCTAAGGACCACTAATATACGATTTTCACTCGATTTCATAGCTAATTGATGGGTAAATTCTCAAATTATCGAAGGCCCTAGGTCACTACCCAATTCTTGATTTTTCACTAATTTAGGTAGTTAATTTAGCTTATAATCCATGCATGAAGCTAATATTAGAGTAGATTTTACTTACCTTAAATGACTAGGTCGTTTGCCCCTCAACAATGGTGGAAATCGCCCCAAGGAAGAAGAAGAAGATGAGAAAAATGTGTTAAGACCCGTGTATAAAAACACACTGTCTGGACAGTGTTTTCGCACCTGCGGCTCGAGGACCGCACCTGCGGTCTCGCACCTGCGNTACCCAATTCTTGATTTTTCACTAATTTAGGTAGTTAATTTAGCTTATAATCCATGCATGAAGCTAATATTAGAGTAGATTTTACTTACCTTAAATGACTAGGTCGTTTGCCCCTCAACAATGGTGGAAATCGCCCCAAGGAAGAAGAAGAAGATGAGAAAAATGTGTTAAGACCCGTGTATAAAAATACACTGTCTGGACAGTGTGTTCGCACCTGCGGCTCAAGGACCGCACCTGCGAGCAAAGTCTCACACCTGCGGAAATAGACTGGGGAACCTGGGCCCGCACCTGCGAAGTGGAGACCGCACATGCGGCTCTGTTCCTGTAGAACTTTGTCTGCACCTACGTAAATTTGGTAGACCACTGGGGGTCGCACCTGCAACTGGTCCACAGCACCTGCGGTCACACTAGAACAGGTGCACCAGCAGCTGTTTCAGCTGGAATTTGGTCTCGTGTGGTGTCCGGGAGGCACCTGGGCCCACCCGAGCCCCCGTCCAAATATACCAACAAGTTCCAAGTCATAATACGGACTCGCTCGAGCCTTTAGAACACCCAAAACAACGCTAAAACTCAAAATCACACCTCAAAACCCCAAGAACCAAACTTAGGAACTTTAAGTTTTCTAGACTTCACTAACAACGCGTCGAACCGGCCTATACAACTCGGAATGACACCAAATTTTGCAGGCAAGTCATAATTAACATAACAGAACTATTCCCGGTCTCGAAATTCCGTTAGGACCTCGATAACACAAAAACACGTCCCAAACCAAAATAGGAACTTAAGGAACTTCTTATTTTAATATTGGGCGCCGAAATGCCCCCGGTTCATCAGAAACTCATTCCGAACATACGCCCAGGTCCAAAACCATCACACGAAGCTACCGGAATCAACGGAACTCGATTCCGAGGTCGTTTACCCAAATTGTTGACTGAAGTCAAACTTGGCCTTAAAGGCCAACCTTAAGGAACCAATTGTTCCTATAGCACTTTAAACACCTCTGAATCCCAGACCACCAGTCCCCGCAAGTCATAAATCATAATAAGCCGCTATGGGAAGTTTCATTTAGGGGAACAGGGTCCGATAACGCAAAATGACCGGCCAGGTCGTTACACGCGCCTAAGTCCAAAATCACCATATGAAGATGTTGACATTATCTAAAACTCATTCCGAGGTTGTTTACACAAAAGTCAAACCTCCGGTCAACTTCCATCGCTTAAGCTTCCAAAACTGAAATATTTCATTCCAATTCGACTCTGGATCCTCCGATAACTGAATCCAATCGTGCACGTATGTCGATACACACATTGCGAAGCTGTTCAAGACCTTACGCCACCGAACTCAGCTTAAATTCTCAAAACGACCGATCGGGTCGTTACAGGTGGTCCATCCGGGAGTCATCACCAACAGGATAATGTCCATCATGGGATGTCAATACATTATGATTTGTAAGTGAAGTGATAAATCAATATGTAAAGTTTGGATAAATTTGAGTAACTCATTATTTTTGTTGGTTGTGCAGTGAAAACGAGCAACTTGAAGGTCATGTCCTTACTCAATTGCCCGAAGACGACATATTTAATCGGGATCTGGCAGATGTGAGGAGTCAGGAAGAGAATAGTGTTTATGAAACCAATGTCAATGAGTCTGGATATGAGACACCTTTCCTTGATGAGGGTGATGATGAGGAGGAAGAGAATTCTAAACCTGATTTGATGAGGGAGCATGCTCACCTCCAGTTAGACCAAGAGTGTACAAGTCCCACGTGTCGTTTCATTCAAGGGAGATTTCCTACCTTGATCATTTTTCAAGTATGCCGGATGTGGATTCCATCACAAGGGATATTGACGAAATTCGGACAGCAATGTGGATGAATCTAGAGCAACGGTTCTGTCAAAGGGCATGCTTTTTCCTGATAAAGCGCGCCTAAGTAGTGCGGTGCGAATGTACAACATAAAATAGTGTCGTGAGATCACGGTAGCAGAGTCATCTTCGGATGTATACAAGGTTATTTTCCATAAATGGTTTACGGGTTGTAATTGGATGCTGCGTGCGAGGAAGAAGAAAACAAATATGTGAGTTGTGGGTAAATACATTGGCACCCACAATTGTGAAATGGACACATTCAATGGGAATTATTTTAACTTGAATGTTGACTTGATTTCTCTTGCCTTGATTCTACATATAAGCGTCCATAAGGTACAAGATCAAAACCAGGAATATGGGTGTACCATTACCAAAAGAAAGGCATTTCTCGGGCACAAAAGTGTGTTTGAAATTGTTTATGGTAACTGGGATAAGTCCTTTGCATCTCTACCCAGGTACATGGCCGCATTACAATATTTTAACCCCGCGACTGTTGTTGAATGGAAGTTTGAGTGGAGTTCGGGAATACCAGAACATATATTCAAATATGTGTTCTGGGCATTTAAACCAGCAATTGATGGTTTTGTGCATTGTCGGCCGGTAATATCCATAGACGACACTCATGTTTATGGAAAGTATGATATTAAGTTGTTGATCGTCGTTGCAGTAGATGCTAATGAAAGTATATTTCCCCTAGATTTTGCTATTTGTGACAATGAAAGCCAAGAGGCGTGGACACTATTTTTGAACCACTTGAAAGAGCACGTTGGCAGACAACGTTCGGGTATTTTTCTAATATCTGATCGGTATGGCGATATTTTAAGTTCTGTACAGAATTTTCCTGCATGGCAGTAACCGTATGCCTACCATCGTTACTGTCTAAGGCACCTGAAGGCCAATTTCCAGAAGGCACATCCCAACAAGGATTTGCATGATTTACTGTGGATGGCTGCAATAGATCACCAAGAGTGTAAATTTAGGAGGCACATGGAATCGATCTGGCAGAAAGACCAATGAGCCTATAGTTGGTTGATGCGACATGATCTTGACAAGTGGAATTTGCATGCGGATGGTGGCAGAAGATGGGTAATTCTGACTATAAATGTGTCAGAGTCTTTCAACAAGTTATTGAAGTCTGCACATGGATTGCCTGTCATTGCCATGGTGCGGATGTCATTCAAGCAGATGGCGGAGAGGTTTGTTGAAAGGGCTAGAGGTGCATCATCATTGATGGAAATGGGTGTTGAATTTATGCTAATACCAATGAAAAGATTTGAGAAATACAGGAGGCGAGCACATTGGCATTCATATTGAATGTACTGCAACAAGCGAAATATTTTTGAAGTTCGCACCGCTATCCATCAAAATCGGGGGAATAATACACACACCGTAAATGAAGCCAGAAGGTTATTCTCTTGTGGGAAATGGTCCATCTACCACATGTTGTGCCCACATGCCATGAAGTTTTTTCAACATACAGGTTTCGCGGCAACCAGCTACGTTGATAAAGAATATAGTGTTGTTGCATACTTAAACACCTATAGTGGGCAGTTGTAGCTAGTGGGTGGGTTCTGAGTATTATTGGCCGCCGGAACCATTTAAAATGGTGTGTAACAAGGAGTATTTTCTTCAACGACAAGTGCGAAAAAGAACGCGTATATAGAACCAAATGGATGTTAGTGATACCATTTATGCGCATAAATGTGGCATATGATCGCAAAAAGGACACGACCGTCATAAACGTCCTTCAGCTGGTTTGGGTAGAAGTGGTGTGAGCACGGATTTTTTTCCGATTAAAATACTCCTACAAAAATTTACAACTAGATTTTTCTTTTTGTTAATTGTTTTTAAAATTTTTATAGAATTTGTAGGAATTTTTTTTAATTGTTTGCATTTAGTTGCATTTCTGTGTACTCTTAATAGTTTAAAGTCATGAAAAAAAATACCAAAAAATATTTATTTCTTCACCACGTAGCATTTTAGGTCTTAATTTACTTTAGAATTTAATTACTTGAGTTAATTACATTATTAGACGAAAGCACAAAAAATATTAGTCATTTTTACATTTTAGCTCTTAGTTGCAAATTAGTAATTTTATTTTATTAGCTTTAAGTTAATTAATTATTTAAGTGGTAAAAATGGTTAATTAAATTCAATTCTACAAATTAGATGTGATTTAGGTTTCAATTAATTAGGTTAGGATTTAAAAAAAAAGAAAAAAAAATTGGGCCTGATTTCCATGGCCCAATTTTTCCTTCGTCCGCCTAGCCTAATTCCCACCCAATCCGGCCCAGCTCCCCGTTCTAGATAAAACGATGTCGTTTCTGATGCTATAATCTCAGCCTTTGGATCATGACTGATCCAACGGTTGGGAACTGAAGCCCCCTCCCTCTTAAAACTGTCCGAAATTACACCCTACCCCCTCCCCCCCCAAAATTCAATCTCAGTGCACCCCTCACCATCTCTATAACCTCCGCCATTCGCCGCCATCGGGAATCTCATGCGGCGGCGGAGACATCCTAAACCACCCCAATTTCACACCGCATAATCCCCAACACAGCCTAATCACCATCCTACCATTAATTTCCCCAAAATCCCAACAAATTTTCTCCTATTTCAAATCTAGGAAGGTTGAGAAACCCTAATCCACCCCCTTTCTGATTTTTCTCGGATTTCCGGTTGGTGATTACTGACCATCCAAAGCGCTTCAATTCTCTGCCTCTTCTTCTTCTGGGCATGTGTTGAGGATTGTTACATGGAGCACTAGCCGTTGAAGAAATTTCGGCTAATGCTCATGTTACAATTCCCATCACTGGCCGAAATCTTTGCTCGCCGAATTTTTAATCGACTCGCTGCTGGGATTTCATCCGGTCATCGGATTTTTGGCAGGGGTGACTGGTATACCTGTCTTTCTCCTTCTATAATCCCTAATATGATATCAAAATTATGTTTAAGGCTTGTTCTGTTTCGTAATTAGGAGTTCGTCAATAGTAATAACTTAATGATTAGTCTAAATGCATATGTTAATGTGTTGTTATCTTTCAGTTCATTTTTAACATCTGTTTGGCTTCAAAGTTTGTTTGTTTAATCTTCCATTAAACTTGATTTTTGTTGTTGGTTTGGAATCAGAATTGGGTCTGTTGTCCCATTAGTATAGAGGTCCAAAGAGGGTATTGGGCCTTTTGGCCAGATGGCCTAGTTGTTGGCACTGTTAAAAAGGTAAATACAAGGGTGTTAGGGGGGTTAGTTTAGGTCTTTAGCTTGAGGAATCTTTTCTGTTATAACTGAAGGAAAGTTCTAGAACAGATAAGGATTGCTCTCTGCATAGAAAATAGATATAGGTCAAACTGTGGGGGTTTAAATGAACAAAAATAGAATTAAGGAGATGTGTAAATGAATTAGAAAATTAGGTTTTGTTGCCCGAGAAGGCTTCTATAAAAGGAGCCTTTTTATTCGTTAGGTCTTAGACAGAAAAAAGGAGATACACGGCTGCTAGGAATTTAGGTCCCAATTTTGAATTTTCATAGCTGCTAAAACACTCCAAAAACAGAGATAAAAACAGTCATAAGGAGAGATTGAAAGCTGCTTTTTAGTCTCTTTGAATTTTTTCTCATTTCTGGGTTTAAAAGTTGTTGTTAATCTGAGGAAAACTGTTGGTTTTGCTGTTTGTTGTTGCTGGGACTCAATTTATTCTGCTTATTCCTGTTGCTGATTTATTTCAAGCTCGTTCATTAGCAATTTTCCCTAGCCTTTATTTTGTAGAAGTTCAGTTTATCAACAAATTTAGGTACACACCTTGTACTTGTACAGTGAATGTCAGTTTGTTCATTGAAGTTATTTGTTGTGTAAACTGATTACTACTGTTTGAATGTGAATGGATGTTAGTTTTGGTATGTTTTAGACTTTGAATTTTTTATGGATTTGCATGATTAAGAACAACTTGGTCTCTATAGAAAATTCATAACTAGAATTGTAACTGGTTTCACATATTAGTTTAGACCTCGACATGTATATCTCATTATCAAACACTTGTTGTCTATATTTAAGACTGCAAAAATCTGAACTTGCCTTCATGATTCTGATAATATTAAGTCTGATGCTTGATTGAAGGTCAGTAATTGTGAATTTAACCACATATTGGTTCGATTTGCAGTTTAAGGCTTGAGCGAAGTTGCACCTCTATCGGATCTTTGTTGCTTGGTTTACTGTCCACTACGTTTTAGTTAGAGTATTAATTATAGGGATGTTTAATCATAGCTGCCTTCTTCAATGGGGATGGATATTGTAATTTTAAACATGCAGTAACGTAGTTGGCAGTGTATTTGCTCTTGTGATTGTGCAGACGTTCATTTGTTCAGTTGTGTATGTATTTTATTGAGCTATAATACTGTCATATGCCTTAAATGCTCTAATTGTGTCTAAGAACTGTGTTTCCTCCCAAATCAACTAAAATTGTTTTAACAACAACATGAGGGTTTTTATAAATTTGGGTGCCTATGCTCAAGCATGTTGTTGCTTTATTTGACCGTACCTGGATGCCAATTAGGCAATATATTATCATGGCTTTAATTGTTTTCTTTCATAAAGCTTAATCTAAAACTCCACTGAGCCATGAGCGGCATTGGTTTAATTCACATGATTAGTAATTGCATGAATGCTTTTGCGCTTATATCCTGGCATATTATCCCATTTTGCAAAATCTCCGTCTTCGTTAGTTAAATTTGAGGCACTCGTTATTCTCCAAACATCCGAATTTTTGCTAAAATGATCTTAATATTTAGAATCACATTTCTCTCCAACAATGGCATATCCATAACTCATGGCCTCGTGCTCATTTCAAAATCTAATAAAATACCCATAAATGTCGTAGTTTGCTTTTAGGCACGATTAATAAATAATCGTGGCCATGGGTACGGTTCTCGTGGCATGGTCACGATACGTAAATCTCATTGGGGTGTACATTTTATGTGAGCCAATCATAACTTTAAATAATAATAAAATAAACATATCATAAAATTGCGGGTGTATTTCATGTGGCGTGGTTTGTGACGTGTACTAAAACGACAGGTGTACGACACTGTGACTTGTTCCAGAAATAATTTTTTAAATAGCAAAAGCGGTTAAAAGTTAAAAAATGCACAATAGGTTCTAAATATGTAATAAATCAGATAATTAGGCCAACTATTAATAGTTGAGCTACTGTGCTAAAACCACGGAACTCGGGAGTGCCTCACACCTTCTCTCGGGTTAATAGAATTCCTTATCCGGTCTTCTGGTTATCGCAGACTTTAAAACAGAGTCAAACTTCCGCGATTTGGGATTTAAAATAAACTGGTGACTTGGGACACCATATAATTATCCCAAGTGGCGACTCTGAATTAATAAATAATCTCATTTCGAATAATATCACTTAAATTGATAAAACTCCAATCCCCCATGGGAAAAAGGAGGTGTGACAAGTGGTAATTCAGCTCATGGTGAAAGTTTATCCAATGTGCCCAATTATCAAGGATACAGGTAGTGTTTTGTTTCTGTAATTTGTTGTATTAAGTGTATGTACGTGTTCATCTTGTAGAATGTATAAAATAAAATTATGTTTCCATTGGTGTTAAGTCTTATTGATATTTAGCATTAATACTATCGTACAACAATTAACATACACCCCTAGAAAAAAAAATTGTCATTCACCATTATCGTTGTTATCTGGCACTATTTCACTGCCACTGTCTTCATTTTCTTCGTCAACATCGTGTATGCACTGGCATCGTAATCTAGGCCCCAATTAACACACATTTCTCGTATTTCATCGCTATCATCAATAAGACCACTTCCTTGATTTCTACAACAATATGGGACTACAACGTCTGTGGTAGAAACTTAGGTAGTCCCTCCCACTCGACAACTGTTTTGATAATAGGATATTCATCGTCTCTATGCAATTTATCATTTTCTAATAAATCCCAGTATCGGTCCTCCGTTCCTCCCAGGAATTTAAGATCATCCATTGCATGATGAACAACTAGTGCATTTTCCATCTCTAGAATCTCCTTCCTCAAATGTCAAATCACTTCTGGTTCATCTTTGTGTGTGTTTGTTTGGAAGGTTGCAGACAGTGCTTGTGGCACAACAAGCCCATGCCAGCGACATAGTACTTCGTAATCACACAGTTTTGAGTAAAGGGGAACTCGTTGTAGTTTTTCGCCCCAAATTCGCATATCCTCAGGCTTTGTAAAATGCACTTCTCTCTCAATAATGTGCCCTACAATATTGAGATCAGTGTGTTTAATGATAGGCTTATTTTTCAAGGTACGCAGAACACCATACCACTTGTCATCAACCAAGTCAGTGTATTCAAGGTAGAGATCGATAATGTTAAGACGTGTTCTATAGGGATCTATTGAACTACCTTCACCTTTTTGCCTCTTTTTGAACCACTTGTTAAACGTAGTGTCATTTTTTAAATGGATATTTTAATGTTTATTGTAAAGGTCTTTGAAATACAGATGACTTGGTTCAGTTTAAGAAGTTGTCTTATACCTGAAAGAATCATTATCATGTGAAGCATAGCACGGTGAAATACCATGTTATGTGTATTGTCTTATCGACCTGAAAAAGTTGTTGTTCTGCAAAAGCTATCTTCTAAAGATACTGTATTGCACCCTAAAGAATCATTATCACGTGAAACATAGCACGGTGAATACCACGTTATGTGTATTGTCTTGTCGATCTGAAAAAGTTGTTGTTCTGCAAAAGCTATCTTCTGAAAATACTATATTGTAACCTAAAGAATCACTATCACGCGAAATATAGCGCGGTGAAATACCACGTTATGTGTTTTATATTGCTTTTAAATAACTCGCGCATTTTTGTTATTACTTGCACTTAACCAAAACAAATAGAAAAACTTTCCATAAATTTTTCATTTTTCTTGCATTAAGAAATGTCTGGACGCAATGAGGTACCAAGGTGTAATTGTGGCAAACGTGCGATTTTGAAGCCATGTTGGTCAAATAGTAATGTTGGGCGCAGACGCTGGATATGTCAACAACTTGTAAGTTTATTATTTTGGAAAAAAATTTGTTAATATTTTTATATAAAATGTTAACTAATAGTATTGTGTTATAATCTCCATTGGTAGGACGGAAATCAATGTAGATTTGAAGAATGGCATGATGAAACCATTAATCAAGAATACTACAAATCATGTTTGCAGTATGTTTGGAATATGACCGGTGAATACGAACTCCAGATCTTTAAACTACAACGATAACTTGCAGCAGTGCAGGAGAAACTAAAAGAGGCGGATGAAGAAAAAACAGGTTGGAAGAGAAATTTAAGTGGTTGAAAAATGAGCGATAGTGACTAAACAAACATATGTTATGTGTTGAGTGTAGTATTTTATCTTTATGTTTTTTGTGTCATGTATTTTCATTAGTTGTACCGAATTTAAATTACGTTAAGTTTCTATATTTGTTTTTGTGTTGTAGTATTAAAATAACGAAGAAGCGGAGAAATAAAAACATAATGCGCATATAATGTAAAACATAAATAATGTTGCTATTATTTACTGAATGTCATATGTACATAAAATCAAAAAAAGTCAATGTGTCCCACACCCTGTATGGTTTAAAGCAGCCGTTGGCCTGAGGCGCATCCCATCCCGCCCGGCTACACTATCAGGATCATCCTCATAACGTCGCCTCTTTATCAGAGGATGCGCTGCAACATGATCTCCAGTAAGGCTGGCAGGCTCGGTAGAAGGGGTCGTCGGTCTAGCAGTAACATACAGAATAATAAGATATTTTAGTATATGAAATATATATCAGAAATGTACGTGCTAAGTCACAAAAATTTAAATTGGCTTACCATGGTATCGGCGGGATCCTAAATATAATCATCCGTCTCATCCATGCCAGTACTGCACAAAGTGGCCTCCATGACGGGCGAGGATGATGCCTTCAAAACAAAGGCTTTAGATTGACTTTTTTTTTATATCCCTCGATGATGAGCCATAACTCAGTCGGTGCCCACTAACCACATCTCGTGTCAGACGATCATCAGCAACCGTCGATGGCTCTAGAGGACCAGGAAAATACTGATCCCACTCTTGTCGCGTAATGGTTGTGCCCGCGATCAACAATGGAGCTGACGGGGTCACCTCGAAGTCCCTGGAGAAACCTCAAGGCTGAATGATGGCATATCACTAGGAGCATGGCTTGGCTCATGGTGGTCACCCCGCTGATAAACTCCAACATCCTCAACAGGTGCCTCAACGCCCCCTTGTTGCGAACCATGTCCTCGTCGACCCTTTGATGACACAAAAGGTCATCTTATGTTTTAGAACTCGATTCTGCGCTCGTATTCCTTAAGAATCTCATTTTTACCATCTTCAATTTGCGTGCGCAGTCCGGGCATGTTTTCAGAAAGCTTTTATGTGGAAAGTTGATAAAAATAAGAATTTTTGCTTTAAAAGTTGATTTGAGTTGACTTCGGTCAATGTTTTGAGTAAACAGACCCGGACCCGTGTTTTGACGGTTCCGGTGGGTCTGTATCGAAATATAGGAACTTGGAATATGCCCCGAATCGAATTCTGAGGTCCCTAGCTTGAGTTATGATTTTTTATCAAAGCCTGAAAATCTAATGTTTTTAAGAATATATTGATGTTTGACATTTTATATCGGTCTTGTATTTTGGTTCCGGAGCCCCGTACAGGATCAATATAATATTTTTGACTTGTTTGTGAAGTTTGGTAAGAAATGGAGATAGATTGACGTGATTCGGATGTCCGGTTGAGAAAATAGAAATTCTAAAGTTTTCTTGAAAATTTCATTCGATTTGGTGCTAAATTCCTAGTTCTAGGTGTTATTTTGGCAATTTGATCGCGCGAGCAAGTTCGTATAATAATTTTAGACTTGTGTGTACTTTTGGATTAGAGCACCGAGGGCTCGGGTGAGTTTCGGGTAGGCCACGGAGTGAAATGAACTTAGAAACCATAGTTGGTGTGCTTCAGGTCTGCAGACTTCGGATTTGCGAGGTCTGGTTTGCAAATGCGAGCCTCACATTCGCGAAGAAGCATCACATTTGCGAGCATGGGCTGGGACTCTGATTCTCGCATTTGCAATGGTATGTTCGCATTTGCGAAGGCAGCAGAGATACAAGGAGTTCGCATTTGCGATACTTTTCTCGCATTTGCGAAGCCTAGGTCGCATTTGCAACATCTGCAGCTGATGAAAAGAGACTTAGACGGAATTTTTCTCCCATTCTTCAAAATTTCGAACCCAAGAACCCTAGAGGCGATTTCTCCAAGACCAATTCTTCCCCAAAACTTTGGTAAGTGATCCTAACCCATTTTCTGTCAATCTCCCATCACATTTCATGAATTTCCTACCTAAAATCTAGGATTTCCATGGTAGAAATTGGGGGTTTGGGTAGAATTAAGGATTTTTGGGAAATTGGGATTTAGACCTCAATATGGGGTCGGTAAATTTATGCATATTAATTGATTTATTTAGCAATATTTGATGTTACTAATCTAATTATGGCTAGATACGAGTGATTTGGAGGTGGAATCTAGAGGAAAAGCGGTAATTGAGCAGTGAGTGGCATGTGGATCGAGGTAAGTATGGTGCCTAACTTTGACTTGAGGGATTAGGAATCCTCTCCTTAATTGCTATATGAAAAATCATGTGAGCGGCGTAGATGTGAGGTGACGAGTACTTATACGCCGCCAAATTTATCTGTTTTTTTTGTTTCCTTTCTGTTCTCTTTATAATGTTCCTTCCCTGCTTTGATTGTTACACGCCGACTTGTATTTTCATTCCTAATTGCTACATGTTAGATATTGTTTCTCCTTGTTGAAGATAATTGGTGTACCGTAGTTCCCTTATCCCCTATTACTTGCTTAAGCTGTTTTTAATTGTGTTTTAGTGATATTATGGATTGGTCTCGCTGAGTAGTATTACTTGTGTAGAGTTTTATTGAGTATAAGGCTTCCATTTTCCTTGTTCTGAAGTTTAAGTATTGAGAAGGGTTTTTGTGTTAATTTGTGAAAGTTCTATACTTCTTGTGTAATTGATATGAATATGATGGGATCGGGTTGCACACCGCAACAGGTGGAATAAGGGTGAAATGTTGAGGAGTAATAAGGGTGAATTGTTATTGTACGGTGGGATCAGGTTGCAAGACGCAACATGTGTAATAAGGGTGGAATGTGGTGATATAAGGGTGAACCGTGATTGTGTTTATTATGATATGGTGGGATCGCGTTGCGCGCCAAAATAATTTATCTATATTTTTTTTAATTTATGATATTAAGAAGAAATAAGGGAGGATTGTGTTATGTACGGTGGGATCAGGTTAATCGCCGAAACAATTTATGTGTTTATGTTCTTTCTTCGACTATGTAAGTTGACCGGTAGTTTTGAATGTCACTTAAGGATTGGTTATAGCAGAATACTGATGGAACATGTTGGGTCCTGTATTTATTCCTTGCAAGTTACAATTTTTACGTTATTCAGCCTTCTTTTCTGTCATTATTATTCACTGTATACAGGTTCATTGTGAGTGTACCGCTGTACCTCATCACTCCTTTGTTGAGGTTAGGCAAGCACTTACAATTACATGGGGTCGGATATACTGATACTGCACTCTGCACTTTCTGTGCAGATTTTGGTGTTGGACCGAGTTGACCCTGAGTTAGCTGTTGGCTTCATCTGATCGGTGACTCAAGGTAGTTCTGTAGGCGTTCACAGGCCCTGAAGTCCCCGTCTATCCTTTCTATTTACTGTTTTTCCTGTATTCAAACAGTTTTACTTCTTTCGAACAAATATTTGTAGTATATCTTAAAATGTTTGTGGGTTGTGACTCCAGAATCTGGGTAGTTGTGTATAAATGTTAAGACTATTATAGAATTCCGCATTTTTCTTTTACTTATTGCAGCTTAATTGTTGTAAACACTGAAAGGGGCATAGAAATTGTTTAATGATCTCTAATGTTGTCTTTCCTAGCAAGTAAAATGTTAGGATCCATGACGGTCCTGACGGTGGGAATTCCGGGTCATGACAGACCCCCACGACCTCGTAGGACACCCCTACCTCTCTGGGCATGCCTGCCATGTTGACCACGTTCAGGCTCCACTGCTGGCCCATGATGGTACTGCTCTGGTGCCACATAATCAGCCTCGTATCCTTAATGCTCAACATCTCGGTCTCGCCTCAATGTTCGGGAAGCTAAATCTGTAACCTGCCGGCCATACTCGTGCAAAGCGGCCGCTCCCTCGCCGATATGCTATTGTATCTGCAGTCCCAACTGGTAGAACAGATGTAGGCCAATAGCCTGCACAACATGTAAGATATTAATTACGGTACGGAGACGGGCGAAGACGTCTCTACTTATTACTGAAAAGCTCAACAGAGTCTGGGGGATCGGTTCGGAGACGTCTGTACTTATCTCTCAGATCCTATAAAGTTAGGAAATTTTTTTTATTTTATTCAACTATATCGTGCAATTTTGTTTTCTCAATACTGATTGAAATCTCCTACTCTTATTCTCTCGCAGATAGCAAGAACGTGTACTGCTTCTTCAGATGAGCATCAACCAGAGCCTCCAGCAGCAGCTCCTAGAGGGGCAGAGGTCGTGCCAGAAGCCGAGGCAGGGGCAGGGCTTAGCCTAGAGCCCGAGCAGTACCCCTAGTCTTGGGGCCTCACGTAGAGTTCGACGAGGAGGTTCCAGCTCAGACTATTCCGGCTGGACCAACTCAGGTTCCGGAGGGGTTTATTGCCACCCCGGTGCTTCAGGATGCTTTGGTCCGATTGGTGGGCCTTATGGAGAGTGTGGCCCAGACTGGCACATTCCCTATGGAACTAGCCGTCTCTCAGGCTGGAGGAGGATCCCAGACTCCTGCTACTCACACTCCGGAGCAGATGGCTCCCCAATTCCAGACTCCAACAGTTCATCTAGTCGGAATAGTTCAGTCAGTTGTTGCGGCACAGTCCGATGATGGGTCAGCTATGTCTTCTGAGGCTTTATGGAGATTGGATAGGTTTACTAAGCTCTTTCCAGTCCATTTTAGTGGTGCTACTTCTGAGGATCCCTAGGAGTATCTTGATAGCTTTCATGAGGTTCTTCGGAACATGGGTTTATTGGAGACAAACAGACTCGACTTTGCTGCTTTTTCGATGACTGGTTCCGCCAAGAAATGGTGGTGGGATTATTTGTTGACCAGACAAGATGGGTCGCCTGCTCTTACTTGGGAACAAATCACTCATCTCTTCCTAGAGAAGTTTCTGGCTATCACCTTGAGTAGGAAGGCAGCGAGTATGAGGAGTCTTGCATTCATTCCAGTCCGTGAGAGGCCACTAGCATCAGATGTTCAAACTTTGGCCAACCAGTTTGTGAGGTTGGATGTTTCAGAGACCAACTGTGTTGTAGCTTGCACAATGGCTCGGTCTTCTTTGTTTGAGTGTATCAGAGATGGGCAGTATGACAACCCTCATTTTTTGGTCCTTAGGGACACAGTACGACACGGTGGTTCCAAGCAGGTTACTATTGAAGATCACGGGATTTTGAGGATGCAGGATCGCGTGTGTGCCTAATGTTGATGGGCTTCGTGAGTTGATTCTTGAGGAGGCTCACAGTTCTCGATATTCTATTTACCTGGGCACCACAAAGATGTATCAGGACTTGCGGCAGCATTATTGGTGGAGGAGGATGAAGAAGGATATAGTTGCTTATGTAGCTCGGTGCCTGAATTGTCAGCAAGTAAAGTATGAGCATCAGAGACCCAGTGGTTTGCTTCAGCAGATTGAGATTCCTAAGTGGAAGTGGGAGCGTATCACTATGAATTTTGTTATAAGACTCTTACAAACTCAGAGGAAGTTCGATGCTGTTTGGGTTATTGTGGATAGGCTAACTAAGTCAGCGCACTTCTTTCCAGTGGCAGTTATCTATTCTTTGGAGCGGTTGTTAGAGATTTATATTCGGGAGATCGTTCGTCTTCACGGTGTGCCCGTGTTATCATTTCTGATCGAGGTATGCAGTTCAACTAACACTTTTGGAGGGCAGTACAACGTGAGTCGGGTACGGGGGTTGAGTTGAGCAAAACATTCCATCCTCAGGCAGACAGGCAGTCCGAGCGTACTATTCAGATCTTGGAGGATATGCTCCACGCATGTGTTATATACTTCGGAAGATCGTGGGATCATTTCTTGCCCCTTGTAGAGTTCTCCTACAACAACAGCTACCAGTCGAGCATTCAGATGACTCCCTATGAGTAGGGTTTGTTCATGGTTTGACAAAAAACTGATCCAAACCGAAAACTGAACCAAACCGATTAAGTAAATCGATATTTTTCTTGGTTTGGATTGGTTTTGGTTTTAAATTTTAAAAATTGATAATATTTGGTTTGGTTTTGGTTCTATTATAAAAAACTGAAAAATAAACCGAACCAAACCGATAAATTATATATAAAATTTAATAATTATTTATATAAAGTATCACATCTTTTTGTAAATAATTTTAAATATTTTCTGCATTTTAATTACTATATATAGATTTTGGTTTATATTACTTATATCTTAAAAAATTGTCTAAGCCCAAAGTAATAGGAATTGGCCAATTTCTTTTCCTTAAGAGACTCAAATTCTCTAAAGTCTAACCTTAGTCCCTACGTATCTTCTTTTGCTAACAGAAGACTAAGAGTTACAAAAAGTTCTATCACAAAAGTCAAAAGAAGCAACTCAAATTGCAAGACTACGGGCTAAAGTTTGAGAAGATTTTTATGAACACAAAAATCTAATTTCAGTAATTTGTTAAAATGAATAATTTATCATTGATTCAAACAAAGTGATGTTAGGCATTACGTTTTAAATTAATTTTTCTTTGTTACCCACTTGACCTTTTATTGATTCAACAAAGTGATGTTAATCAATATTTATTTTTGACGTCTGATAAAATGGGTTCTAATTTATTTCAGATGAAAAGTACTGAGGTTGAAGATTTGGAGGTCACCTTAAAAAATACTACTCCAGCTACACCAACATCTGCGAAAACTCAAGCACATGGTAACACTCCTGATACTTCTATTATGTACAATCCTCTTAAAAAGCAAAAAAGAACAACTTTGTGTGGTCGATACCCTAGCCCTGGGGGAATGGTCGAGAAAAATCTAAAATTTGGCCACACTTCACAAAGTTTACTGATAAAGGCGATCTGAGGACAAAATGCAATTACTGTCCGAAAGACTTTGTTTGTCCTAGTAGGAATGGGATTTCTAACCTTTGGGCACATTTAACCAGCAAGTGTGATAAATCCCCTTTCAAGTTAATTGATAGGAAGCAACCAACACTCAAACTTATATCTATTAAAGGAGGAGAACAAGGAAGTTTAGAAAGGGTTTTTATAATATTGCTGAGGTTAGGAGGGAAATTACCAAGTTTGTTATAATTGATGAACAACCATTTAAAGTTGTTGAGGGGGAAGGATTTAAGAGATTAATGTCGGTTATTTTGCCTATTTATGAGTTACCTTCTCGCATTATTGTTGCTAGGCAATGTTTAAAAATTTATCAAAAAGAGAAACAGAAGCTTAAAAGACTTATTAGATATCAACGTGTATGTCTTACTAGTGATACATGGATATCAATTCAAAATTTGACTTATATGGTCATTACTGCCCATTGGATCGATGATGAATGGAATTTGCAAAAAAAAATTCTTAACTTTTTTCAAACTCCAGATCATAATGGTGAGACAATTGCTAAGGGTATTGAGGCTTGTTTATTAGATTGGGGGATTGAAAAATCATTCACATTGACGCTAGATAATGCGGCAACTAATAATGCCGCAATCAAATACTTGAAGGGGAGAATTAATGATTGGAAAGGTGTCATCTTGGAAAATGAATTTTTACATGTTAGGTGTAATGCACATGTCCTGAATTTAATTGTAAAAGAAGGATTAAGTGAGCAACATGAGTCTATTTCTCGGGTGAGGATGGCTGTGAAATATGTGAAGTCTTCTCCTGCAAGATCTGCTTCCTTTAAGTCACATGTTGAGAAAGTCAAACTAGACACTCATGGTCTTTTGAGTTTAGATGTGAGACAAGGTGGAACTCTACATATTTGACGTTAGATATTGCAGTAAAATTTTAAAAAGCCTTTTCAAGAATGTATATTGATGATCATAAGTACTTTAACTATTGTCTAGAATTGAGTGGAATGGCATGGCATCCATCTTCAGAAGATTGGCAGAATGTGAAAGCTTTTCTCAAGTTTCTTGAATTTTTTTACCAAACCACTTTGAAAATTTCAGGAATTTCACATATTACTTCTAATTCTTTCTTTCATGAGCTTTTTAATTTTCAAAGCTTAATTGTCCAATATTATAATGGTGTTGATTATATCTTGACTAATATAGCTAAGAAGATGAAGCTTAAGTTTGATAAATATTGGGATGATTTTGAGGATATGAATATATTTTTATTTGTTGCTGTTGTGTTGGATCCTCTGTACAAAATGAAGTATGTGAAGTTCCTTTTTAGCAAATTTTATAGTTCTTTGGAGGGAAAGGAAAAGTCTACCAAAGTGATGGATACTTTATCTCGCTTGTATAATCACTATAAGAATTGTATTTCTGGGGCTTCTAATGAAAATATTGGAGATCAAACTAGTGTGAGTCAAACTGATGCAATGCATAGTTGTGATGTGCACCAATCGCAATGGGAGAAATTTCTTGAAGATGAGAATAATATTGGTAATACGACTGAGCTTGAGAAGTATTGATGGATGATGGAGAAGAATAAGGATTTAAATGTCTTAGCTTGGTGGAAAGCTCCATCTGAAAGATATCCAATTATCTCTAAGATTGCAAGAGATGTGCTTGTTATTCCTACGTCTACTGTTGCCTCGAAATCAACTTTTAGCACCGGTGGTTGGATTCTTGATTGTTATCGATGTTCTTTATCAACAAAGATAGCTGAAGCTCTTGTTTGTTGTCAACTATGGTTGCGGTCATCATCTAAAGAATGCAAGCTTCACGATCTTTTAGAAGAAATTCAAAAACTTGAAATCGTCGAAAAAGGTAACTTTATACCATTAACTTTATGAATACTTATATGTTTTTGAAGAGTAATGCCTAATTTACATATTGTATTGTTCAATATGCTTTGTGCTGTGTATTCAGGTATGTATTTACATATAACGGTCGACTTAGGATTCCATTGAATTGCTTTCCCCTACTGGTTTCCTCAATTGTGTTTAGCTTGACATGGACCGTCCTGGAAATCAGAGCATGAAGCGTCTATTGCTACAACAATATGCTGGTTGGTAGCTGCTTTAGGCAATGCATCCTCATTATTAGGGGGAACATCCTCATGTCCGTCGATTGATACAACAGGATAATTCTCCTGTCAATTCAATAATTATATTTCGATAAAGGTCAATTCAATAAAATTTCTAATCTGAGTTAATTATCCTATTACCTTTTGGATTTTACACTTTGTCACTTTCCATCTGCATCTCTATATGGATAGTTATCCTCTGTAGTGATGCCTCCCTTTTTCTTGATGAAGACAAATTCCAAGTCCATCATCCTGCATTGCATCCTTGGTTTTGTCTACTCTCACAATCAACAAGCTCTTTCTCTGATAGAGAACTTAATTTATTCGTTTTGATTTGGTTTATTCCCTCCACTGCTAACACTGCTGAAAATGCCCGGAAACTTCCTACAATGTGTAGAAGAGTTTCCATGAAGAGTAATTCCTTATATGATAATTTTTTTTTCAAAATATCTAGATACTGCTTTGAGCATTGACTAGTTTGGAGCTTAGGCTAAGGACGATGATGGAAGCAGCTGCGAAAGTGATCCTTATTAAGGAAAAAAGTAGAAGTGAATATGATATTACGGCTTCTCTCATTCTTTTTTCAGTTTAAATACATAATTTTTACTTTTAAATGGACAAAGTTGTTTGTACTTTGGAACCTTTATTTTGGCTAGTTTCTTTGATTCTATCATGTACTCTAACTTAGTTCACCCGACATAGTTTTCTATCTTATATTATTTCTACAATTTTAATACTCTGTTTTATATCTTTATACGCTACAGTTTCAAATGTAAATAGTTAAAAGAACTATCAATGTAGGTATTTGAATTTATTGGAGGGAGAAGTACCTAGTGGCCAATTCTAATTTTGGGAGCAGTTAAGTCCAAGTATAAATAGTTGAAGTATCACATGTTCTCGTCTTGGGGCACAAATCAATCAATTCGTTTAAGCTTTCCCCTTTAAATGCTGCAAGTTTTTTATAATCTTATCTGATGAAGATGCATATCTTATTCAAGTGCATGGTTATAATATTTTGATGCCAATAATAAAGTAAAATTTAATGTGTTCTTTAATGCCAATAAAATATTATTGTATAGTGTCGTTTTACTATTATCGACTTATCATTTATTAAGAACCGAAAACCCGAACCAAACCGAATTAAACTAACAAAATTCAAACCGATGGTTTGTATTTTAATTTGGTTTGATTTTGGTTTTAAAATTTTAAAAACCGATTAAATTGGTTTGGTTTTGGTTTTAATAAAAAATCAACCAAACCGAACGGTGAACACCCCTACCTATGAGGCATTATATGGTAGATAGTGTCTGTCGCTAGTTGGGTGGTTCGAACCGGGAGAGGCTCGATTATTGGGTACAGATCTAGTGTAGGAGGCCTTGGACAAGGTCAAGATTATACAGGATCGACTTCGCACAGCTCAGTCCAGGCAGAAGAGTTATGCTAATTGTAGAGTTCGCAATGTGACATTCCTGGTCGGGGAGAGGGTATTGCTTCGGGTATCACCCATGAAGGGTGTCATGAGGTTTGGGAAAAAGCGCAAGTTGAGCCCTAGATACATCGGACATTTTGAGATTCTCGAAAGAGTGGGAGAGGTGGCTTACAGTCTTGCATTGGCTCCGAGGTATCAGCAGTTCATCCAATGTTCCATGTGTCCATGCTTCGGAAGTATCATGGTGACCCGTCCCACGTGTTAGATTTCAGCTTTGTCTAGTTGGACAAGGATTTGAATTATGAAGAGGAGCCGGTGGCTATTCTAGCCCGGCAGGTTCGTCAATTGAGATCAAAGACGTATCCTTCAGTTTGAGTGTAGTGGATAGGTCAGCCTGCTGAGGCAGCTACTTGGGAGTCTGAGTCGGACATGTGGAGTAGATACCTCCACCTATTCACCAGTTCAGGTACTTTTATATGTCCATTCAAGGACGAACGGTTGTTTTAGAGATGGGTGATGACCCAAAAGGTCATCTTATGTTTTAGAACTCGATTTTGCGCTCTTATTCCTTAAAAATCTCATTTTTACCCTCCTCAATTTGCGTGCGCAGTCTGGGCGTGTTTTCGAAAAGCTTTTATATGGAAAGTTGATAAAAATAAAAAAATTTGCCTTAAAAGTTAATTTGAGTTGACTTCGGTCAACGTTTTGAGTAAACAGACTCGGACCCGTATGTTGATGGTCCTGGTAGGTCCTTATTGAAATATGGGACCTGGGCGTATGCCCAGAATCGAATTCCGAGGTCCCTAGCTTGAGTTATGAATTTTTAGTGAAAATTAAAAGCCTGAAAATCTAATGTTTTTAAGAATATATATTGATGTTTGACATTTTTATACCGGGCCCGTATTTTAGTTCCGGAGCCCGGTACAGGTTCAATATAATATTTATGACTTGTCTATGAAGTTTGGTAAGAAACGGAGTTAGTTTGACGTGATTCGGATGTCCGGTTGTGAAAATAGGAATTCTAAAGTTTTCTTAAAATTTTCATTTGATTTGGTTCTAAATTCATAGTTCTAGGTGTTATTTTGGCGATATGATCGCGCGAGCAAGATCGTATGATGTTTTTAGACTTGTGTGTACTTTTGGCTTAAAGCCCCGAGGGCTCGGGTGAGTTTCGGATAGGCCACGAAGTGAAATGAACTTAGAAGGCGAGGATTCCTAATGAACTAAGCTAATTATGGCTAGATACGAGTGGTTTGGAGGTGGAATCTAGAGGAAAAGCGGTAATTGAGCAGTGAGTGGCCTGTGGATCGAGGTAAGTGTCGTGCCTAACTTTGACATGAGGGATTAGGAATCCTTACCTTAGTAGCTATATGAAAAATCATGTGAGCGGCGTATATGTGAGGTGACGAGTACTTATGCGCCGCCAAATTTATCTGTTTTTCCTGTTTCCTTTCCATTCTCTTTATAATGTTCCTTCCCTTCTTTGATTGTTATATGCCTACTTGTATTTTGATGCCTAATTGCTACATGTTAGGTATTGTTTCTCCTTGTTGAAGATAATTGTTGTACCGTAGTTTTCTTATCCCCTATTACTTGCTTAAGCTGTTCTTAATTTTGTTTTAGTGATATTCTTGATTGGTCTTGCTGAGTAGTATTACTTGTGTAGAAATATTGAGTATAAGTTTTCCATTTTCCTTGTTCTGAAGTTTAAGTATTTGAGAAGGGTTTTTGTGTTAATTTGTGAAACTTCTATACTTCCTGTGTAATTAATATGAATATGATGGGATCGGGTTGCATGTCGCAACAGGTGGAATAAAGGTGAAATGTTGAGAAGGAATAAGAGTGAATTGTTATTGTATGGTAGGATCGGGGTTGTACGCTGCAACAGGTGTAATAAGGGTGGAATGTGGTGATATAAGGGTGAACCGTGATTGTGTTTATTCACTATATACAAGTTTATTGTGAGTGTACCGCCATAGCCTCATCACTCCTTCGTCGAGGTTAGGCTCGACACTTACCAATACATGGGGTCGGATGTACTGATACTGCACTCTGCACTTTCTATGCATATTTTGGTGCTGGACAGAGTTGACCTTGAGTTAGTTGTTGGCTTCATCCGATCGGAGACTCAAGGTAGTCCTGTAGGCGTTCACATGCCCTCAAGTCCCGTCTATCCTTTCTATTTACTATTTTTCCTTTATTCAAACAGTTGTACTTCTTTCAAAAAAATGTTTGTAGTAAATCTTATAATGTTCGTGGGTTGTGACTCCAGATTCTGGGTAGTTGTATACAAATGTTAAGACTATCATAGATTTCCGCATTTTTCTTTTACTTATTGTATCTTAGTTGTTGTAAATCCCTGAAAGGGGCTGAGAAATGGTTTAACGGTCTCTAATGTTGGCTTGCCTAGAAAGTAACATGTTAGGTGCCATAACGGTCCCGACGGTGGGAATTTCGGGTCGTGACAAGTTGGTATTAGAGCATTAGGTTGCCTAGGTCTCACAATTCACGGACAAGCTTAGTAGAGTCTGGGGGATTGGTACGGATATGTCTGTACTTATCTCCCAGAGGTTATAAAGTTAGGAACAAATTTAAATTTTATTCAACTCTGTCGTGCGATTTTTTTTCCTCAATACATATGAACTCTCCTACTCTTATTCTCTCGCAGATGGCGAGAATGCGTACCGCTTCTTCAGCTGAGAAGCAGCCAGAACCTCCAGCAGCAACTCCTATGAGGGGCAGAGCTCGAGGTCGAGGCAATGCCAGAGGCAGGATCAGGGCCAGGGCTCGGCCCAGAGCCCGAGCAGCAGCCCCAGCCATGGAGCCTCACGTAAAGTTCGATGAGGAGGTTCCAACTCAGACTATTTCTATCGGACCAGCTCAGGTCTCGGAGGGGTTTATTGCCACCCCGGTGCTTCGAGATGCTTTGGCCTGATTGGTGGGCCTTATGGAGAGTGTGGCCCAGAGTGGCGCATTCCCCATGGCACCAACCATATCTCAGCTGGAGGAGGATCCCAAACTCCTGCTACTCACACTCCAGAGCAAATGGCTCCCCAATTCCAGACTCCAGCAGCTCATCCAGTCGGAATAGTTCAGTCGGTTGCTGCAGCACAGCCCGGTGATGGGTCAGATATGTCTTCTGAGACTTTATAGAGATTGGATAGGTTTACTAAGCTCTTTCCACTCCATTTTAGTGGTTCTACTTCATAGGATCCCCAGGAGTATCTTGATGGCTGTCATGAGGTTCTTCGGAACATGGGTATATTGGAGACGAATGGGGTCGACTTTGCTGCTTTTCAGATGACTGGTTCCGTCAAGAAATGGTGGAGGGATTATTTGTTGACCAGATCAGCTGGGTCCCCAGCTCTTACTTGGGACCAGTTCACTCATCTCTTCCTAGAGAAGTTTCTGCCTATCACCTTGAGAGAGAAGTGCCGCCGTAAGTTCGAGCGTCTCCAGCAGGGCAGCTGACTGTTACTCACTATGAGACCCGTTTTGTGGATTTGGCCCGCCATGTTAGTTTTCTTCTTTCTACCGATAGAGAGAGAGAGAGGGTGAGGAGGTTTATTAAGGGACTTGCTCAGCCTATTAGATTACAGATGGCTAAGGAGACTGGGAGCGAGATTTCTTTTCAGGCGGCTTCGAATGTTGCCAGGCGAGCCGAGATGGTCCTTGGACAGGGAGGTCAGGGGTCAAACAAGAAACCTCTTCATTTCGGTGGGTTCAGCGGTGCCTCGTCAGAAGACATGGGTACTTTTGGTAGAGGCCATCCTCCCAAGCCATTCCATTCAGCGCTTCAAGCATCCCACAGTGCTTCAGGGAGTCGTGGTCCTTATGTTCCTCCTTCTGGGTAGCCAGCCTATAGTGCACCACCAACGCCTATCAGTGCACCTCCTATTCAGAGTTATTACCATGGTCATCCGGCCCGTTCGGGTCAGTTTCAGTTTCCACACCTACAATATCAGGATGGATCTTTCGAGTGTAGTGGTTATGGGCATATTAGGAGGACCTGTCCGAGACTATTGGGTGTTCAGCCACAACATCAGAGTTCTCGTGCTATGGTTTCGGCACCAGTTGCTACACGTCCTGCTCAGCCAGCCAGAGGCAGTGGTCAGACAGTTAGAGGTAAGGGCCAGATTGTTAGAGGTGGAGGTCAGGTTGTTAGAGGTGGAGGCCCGCCAGCTAGAGGCCGTCCCAGGGATATGGTTCAGAGTGGTGGGGCCAGCCCCGATGTTATGCTTTTCCAGCTAGACCTGAGGTTGAATCATCCGATGCAGTTATTACAGGTACTGTTTCAGTTTGCAGTAGATATACTTTAGTTCTATTTGATCCGGGGTCTACTTACTTCTATGTGTCATCTTATTTTGCTTCATATTTGGTTGTGCCTCATGATTCTTTGAGTGTCCCTGTATATATGTCCACACTTGTGGGGGATGCTATTGTTGTAAATCATGTATATCGTTGGTGTGTGATCACTATTGGGAGTCTTGAGACCAGTGTAGATCTTCTACTCCTCGATATGGTGGATTTCGATGTTATATTAGGTATGGATTGGATGTCACCTTATCACTCTATATTGGATTGTCACGCCAAGACAGTGACCTTAGCCTTATCGGGGTTTCCTCGATTAGAGTGGAGAGGGACTCCTGGCTATTCGACCAGCAGGGTTATCTCTTATATGAAGGCTCGGCGTATGGTCGAGAAGGGGTGTTTGGCTTATTTGGCTTATGTGTGATTCTAGTGCGGAGGTTCCTTATATGGATTTTGTGCCTGTTGTTCATGAGTTTCCAGAGGTATTTCCTGCCGACCTGACGGGGATGTCACCCGGATGGCCCCTCCAGATTTGAATGAATTGAAAGAACAGTTGCAGGATTTGCTTGATAAGGGCTTCATTAGACCTAGTGTCTCGCCCTGGGGTGAACCTATGTTGTTTGTAAAGAAGAAAGATGGGTCCATGAGGATGTGTATATATTATCGGCAGCTGAACAAAGTCACCATCAAGAACAAGTATCCATTGCTGAGGATTGATGATTTATTTAATCATCTTCAGGGTGCCAAGGTGTTTTCGAAGATTGATTTGAGATCTAGATACCATCAGTTGAGGTAGGGCATTCGATGTCCCTACGACAGCTTTTCGGACGCGGTATGGGCACTATGAGTTTCTGGTGATGTCCTTTGGGTTGCCCAATGCCCCAACAATATTTATGAATTTGATGAACCGAGCTTTCAAGACTTATTTGGACTCCTTTGTGATTGTGTTTATTGATGACATCTTGATATACTCCCGTAGTCGGGAGGAGCATGAGCAGCACTTGAGGATCGCACTTCAGACTCTGAGAGACAGCCAGTTGTATGCTAAATTTTCGAGTGCGAGTTTTGGTCGGATTAAGTCGCTTTCTTAGGCCACGTTTTATCAGCATAGGGCATTCAGTTAGATCCTAAGAAGATTGAGGTCGTCCAAACCTGTCCTAGACCCACTTCAGCCGCGGAGATCAGGAGCTTCTTAGGTTTGGCGGGTTATTACCATCGATTTGTGGAGGGGTTTTCATCTATAGCATCCCCCTTGACCAGGTTGACCCAGAAGGGTGCCCCGTTCATATGGTCAGACGAGTGTGATGCGAGCTTTCACAAGCTCAATACATCTTTGACTACAACACCGGTGTTGGTGTTACCATCGGTTTCAGGATCTTACACGGTATATTGTGATGCCTCCCGTGTTGGGCTCAGAGCAGTATTGATACAGGAGGGCAAGGTGACTGCATATGCGTCTCGACAGTTGAAGGTCCATGAGAAGAATTACCCTGTCCATGATTTAGAGTTGGCAGTTATTTTTCATGCATTGAAGATTTGGAGGCACTATCTTTATGGCGTGTTGTGTGATGATTTCACGGATCATCGCAGCCTTCAGTATTTTTTCAAGCAAAAGGATCTCAATTTAAGGCAGAGGAGGTGGTTGGAGCTATTTAAAGACTATGATATCACCATCTTGTACCATCCCAGGAAGGCCAATGTGGTGGCTGACGCATTGAGTAGGAAGGCGCGAGTATGGGCGGTCTTGCGTTCATTCCAGTCACTGAGAGGCCACTAGCATCAGATGTTGAGACTTTGGCCAACCAGTTTGTGAGGTTTGATATTTTAGAGCCCAGCCGTATTCTAGCTTGCACAGTTGCTCGATCTTCTTTGTTTGAGCGTATCAAAGATGGGAAGTATGACGACCCTAATTTATTGCTCCTTAGAGACACAGTACGGCACGGTGGTGCCAAGCAGGTTACTGTTGGAGATGACGGGGTTTTGAGGATACAGGGTTACGTGTGTTTGCCTAATGTTAATGGTCTTCGTGAGTTAATTCTTGAGGAGGCTCATAGCTCTCAGTATTCTATTTACCTGGGTGCCCCAAAGATGTATCAGGACTTGCGGCAGCATTATTGGTGGAGGAGGATCAAGAAGGATATAGTTGCTTATGTAGATCGGTGCCTGAATCGTCAGCAAGTAAAGTATGAGCATCAGAGACCCAGTGGTTTGCTTCAGTAGATAGAGATTTCTGAGTGGAAGCGGGATCATATCACTATGGATTTTGTTATTGGACTCCCACGAACTCAGAGGAAGTTCGATGCCGTTTGGGTTATTGTGGATAGGCTGATTAAGTTAGCGCACTTCATTCATGTGGCAGTTACCTATTCTTTGGAGCGGTTGGCAGAGATTTATATCCAGGAGATCGTCTGTCTTCATGGTGTGACCGTGTTTATCATTTCTGATTGAGGTACGCAGTTTACCTCACACTTTTGGAGACCAGTACAACGTGAGTTGGGTACGCGGGTTGAGTTGAGCACAACATTCCATCCTCAGATGGATGGGCAGTCCGAGAGTACTATTCAGATCTTGGAGGATATGCTTCGCGCATGTGTTAAAGACTTCAGAGGATCGTGGGACCAATTCTTTCCCCTTGCAGAGTTTTCCTATAACAACAGCTACCAGTCGAGCATTCAGATGGCTCCCTATGAGGCATTATATGGTAAAGGGTGCCGGTCGCCAGTTGGGTGGTTCGAGTCGGGGGAGGCTCTATTATTGGGTACAGATCTAGTATGTGAGGCCTTGGAAAAGGTCAAGATTATACAAGATCAACTTCGCACAGCTTAGTCCACGCAGAAGAGTTATGCCGACCATAGAGTTTGCGATGTGGCATTCATGGTCGGGGAAAGGGCGTTGCTTCAGGTATCACCCATGAAGAGTGTCAAGAAGTTTGGGGGAAAAGGGCAAGCTGAGCCTTAGATAAATCGGACCTATTAAGATTCTCGAGAGAGTGGGAGAGGTGGCTTATAGTCTTTTATTGCCTCCACGATTATCAGCAGTTCATCCAATGTTCCATGTGTCCATGCTCCAAAAATATCATGGTGACCAGTCCCACGTGTTAGATTTCATCTTTGTCCAGTTGGACAAGGATTTGACTTATAAGGAGGAGTCGATAGCTATTCTAGCCCGGCAGGTTCATCAGTTGAGATCAAACAGTTATCCTTCAGTTCGAGTGCAGTGGAAAGGTCAGTCCGCTGAGGCACCTACTTGGGAGTCCGAGTCGGACGGAGTAGATACCCCCACCTATTCACCAGTTCAGGTACTTTTCTATGTCTGTTCGAGGACGAACGGTTGTTTTAGAGCTGGAGAATGTGATGACCCAAAAGGTCATCTTATATTTTAGAACTCGATTCTGCGCTCTTTTGCCTTAAAATCTCATTTTTACCCTCCTCGATTTGCGTGCACAGTCCGGGTGTGTTTCCAGAAAGCTTTTATGTGAAAGGTTGATAAAAATAAGAATTTTTGCCTTAAAAGTTGATTTGAGTTTACTTTGGTCAACATTTTGAGTAAATATACTCGTACCCGTGTTTTGATGGTCCCGGTGGGTCCGTATTTAAATATGGGACTTGCGCATATTCCCGGAATCGAATTCCGAGGTCCCTAGCTTGAGTTATGAATTTTTATTGAAAATATAATATTTTTAAGAATATATTGATGTTTGACATTTTTTAGACTAGGCCCGTATTTTGGTTCCGGAGCCCAGTACAGGTTCAATATATTATTTATGACTTGTCTATGAAGTTTGGTAAGAAACGGAGTTAGTTTGATGTGATTCGGACGTCCAGTTGAGAAAATAGGAATTCTAAAGCTTTCTTGAAAATTTCATTTGATTTGGTGCTAAATTCGTAGTTCTAGGTGTTATTTTGGCGATTTGATCGCGCGAGCAAGTTCGTATAATATTTTTAGACTTGTGTGTACTTTTGGCTTAGAGCCTCGAGGGCGCGGGTGAGTTTCGGATAGGCCACGGAGTGAAATGAACTTAGAAACCATAGTTGGTGTGCTTTAGGTCTGCAGACTTTGCATTTGCGAGGTCTGGCTCGCAAATGTGAGCCTCGCATTTGCGAAGAAGCATCGCATTTTCAAGCATGGGCTGGGACTGAGAATCTAGCATTTGCGAGATAAGTGTCGCATTTGCAAACAAATTGTTCGCATTTGCGAGGCAGCATAAATGCAAGGAGTTCGCATTTGCGATAACTTTCTCGCATTTGCGGATTTCGCATTTGCGGATTTCGCATTTGCGAAGCCCAAGTCGCATTTGCGACATCTGCCGCTGATGAAAAGAGATTTAGATGGGATTTTTCTCCCATTCTTCGAAATTCCGAATCCAAGAACCTTAGAGGCGGTTTATCCAAGACCAATTCTTCCCCAAAACTTTGGTAAGTGATCTTAACCCATTTTCTTTCAATCTCCCATCACAATTCATTAATTTGCAACCTAAAATCTAGGATTTCCATGGTAGAAATTGGGGGTTTGGGTAGAATTAAGGATTTTTTTGGAAATGGTATTTAGACCTCAATTTGGGGTCGGATTTCAAAACTAATTGCATATTCGGGCTCGGGGGTGAATGGGCGAATGGGTTTTGGTCTGAATTTCGAGTTTTGACCAAGCGGGCCCGGGGTCAATTTTTGACTTTTTGGGGGAAAGTTTGGGAAAACTAAATTTATGCATTGTAATTGATTTCTTTTGCAATAATTGATGTTATTAAGCTAATTATGTCTAGATACGAGTGGTTTGGAGGTGGAATCTAGAAAAAAAGCAGTAATTGTGCAGTGAGTGGCATGTGGATCGAGGTAAGTGACGTGCCTAGCTTTGACTTGAGGGATTAGAAATCCTCGTCTTATTTTCTATATGAAAAATCATGTGTGCGGCGTATATGTGAGGTGATGAGTACTTATGCGCCGCCAAATTTATGTGTTTTTCCTGTTTCCTTTCCGTTCTCTTTATAATGTTCCTTCCCTGCGTTGATTGTTACATCCCTACTTGCATTTCCATGCCTAATTGCTACATGTTAGATATTGTTCTCCTTGTTGAAGATAATTGTAGTACCGTAGTTTCCTTATCCCCTATTACTTGCTTAAGTTGTTCTTAATTGTGTTTTAGTGATATTCTGGATTAGTCTCGCTGAGTAGTGTTACTTTTGTAGAGTTTTATTGAGTATAAGGTTTCCATTTGCCTTGTTCTGAAGTTTAAGTATTGAGAAAGGTTTTTGTGTTAATTTGTGATACTTCTATACTTCCTGTGTAATTGATATGAATATGGTGGGGTCGGGTTGCACGCCGCAACATGTGGAATAAGGGTGAAATGTTGAGGAGGAATAAGGGTGAATTGTTATTGTACGGTAGGATCGGGTTGCACGCTGCAACATGTGTTATAAGGGTGGAATATGGTGAGATAAGGGTGAACCGTGATTGTGTTTATTATGATATGGTGGGATCAGGTTACGCGCTGCAATAATTTATCTATAAGGGATCAGGTTACGCGCTGCAATATTATGAAGAAATAAGGGAGGATTGTGATATGTACGGTCGGATCGGATTGCGCGTCGCAACAGTTTATGTGTTTATGTTCTTTCTTCGACTGTGTAAGTTGTCTGATAGTTTTGAATGGCACTTAAGGATTGGTTATAGCTGAATACTGATGGAACATGTTGGAACCTGTATTTATTCCTTGCAAGTTACAGTTTTTACGTTATTCTACCTTCTTTTCTGTCATTATTATTCACTGTATACATGTTTATTGTGAGTGTCCCGCCGCAGCCTCGTCACTCCTTTGTCGAAGTTAGGCTCGAAACTTACCAGTACATGGGGTCGGTTGTACTGATACTGCATTCTGCACTTTCTCTGTAGATTTTGATGCTGGACCGAGTTGACCCTGAGTTAGCTGCTGGCTTCATCTGATCGGAGACTCAAGGTAGTCCTGTAGGCATTCGCATGCCCTTAAGTCCCGTCTATCCTTTCTATTTACTGTTCTTACTTTATTCAAATAGTTGTACTTCTTTCGAACAAATGTTTGTAGTAAATCTTAGAATGTTTGTGGGTTGTGACTCCAGATTCTGGGTAGTTGTGTATAAATGTTAAGACTATTATAGATATCCGCATTTTTCTTTTACTTATTGTAGCTTAATTGTTGTAAATCACTGAAAGGGGCTTAGAAATGGTTTAATGATCTTTAATGTTGGCTTGCCTAGCAAGTAAAACATTAGGCGCCACCACGGTCCCGACGGTGGGAATTCCGGGTTGTGACAGATCCCCACGACCTCGTGGGAACCCCTACCCCTCTAGGCATGCCTGCCATGTCGACCACGTTCAGGCTCCACTACTGGCCCACGATGGTACTGCTCTGGTGCCACATAATCAGCCTCGTATCCTTAGTGCTCATCATCTCGGGATCGTCTAAATGTTCGGGAAGCCAGATCTATAACTTGCCGGCCATACTCGTGCAAAGCGGCCGCTCCCTCGCCGGTACGCTACTGCATCTGCAGTCCCAACTAGTAGAACAGATGTAGGCCAATAGCCTGCAAAACATGTAAAATATTAATGACGGAACGCTAATTTAACGTTATAAGTAAGTATACCAAATAACATACCAATTTCTCGTGCCTCCCGGCCTATGGAACTTGCCGACCTCTAGCGCGATGAACGGGATTCTCGATGAAAAGTCGGGTAACACTATGGTATCATCCCATATACTCATGCTCACCATCCATCCAGTCAAGTGGAGGGGGTCTGGAATCAGGTCATGTCACCGGTCCCAAATATCGATCTGCGCCTCTAGCCATGCCACATATGTCTGGTCAACCCTGGAACGATCATCCCGCTGGTAATGTGTCCTATGCCAAGTGGGCGATGGAGGTACAAGCTGCAGTCGACCAAACTGGCGAAGGACTCGCTCGGTAGCATGATGCTCGACAATATCGAGATACATCAATGGGACGGAAAAGCTCCACATAATTCGGTCGATCGAGCAATAATCGGGCAAACCATCTATTAGCTCGTTGTTGTATGGCCTCCAAATGAACTATTAAGTAAAAACAGGAACCGTGAGTATACGCAACACATATAAAGCCAGGCTAAGTAAACTTAAGTATACATATACCTGCGCACCCTCCAGCAAATCCAACAAATCCTTGCAATAGGGGAGATTATGTCGAGCCTCGTACTCGCATCCGTATCCCCGCCTATCAACCCACCTCCTAGCTAAAGGGAGAAACAGTGGAGGTGGTGCATCCGGAACGAAGGGTGGTATAGGTGGCTGCAACTGCTGGAACTACTCCCAGGCCCAATCCTAATATACAATGTGGACGTAAAATTTAAGGTATATTTTTACTATGTATGTTATAATCATGAAAATAATTGACTATGTTTTCATCTGAAGCACGGCAAAAATCCGGCAACGTCTCGCTAGGTGCCCATGCTCGCCTGGCTCATCTACTAGTACAAGTAACCAAGTACAGCAGCACCCCAGCTGTAATCATGTAAATCATCTAGCCGCTCAAGATAATGAAGAAATCTCAAGCTGACTAGGTTTCCCAAAGTGTTCGGGAATAATACCCTCCAAACATAAGCAGCAACAACCTCGTGTACCGGTTGATATGAAGATCTGGTGTATCATCCGTAATGTCCGCATGCTCCAGATATAGTCGGACGGGCGTCAACTGCAAACGACTAGCCCCAACTAATGCAGCCTCATTCGTTGGTTGGAAACCGGTGGGCCGCTGCAACATCTCCAGGTACTGCAATCCCGTATAATCTCTTATGGCTTGCGGTAAAGCAACAGGATGTCCATCAACCAGCAGTCCATACAGAACCTCCACGTCCTGAAGTGTGATAGTAGTCTCGCCAATGGGTAAATGGAATGCGTGCGTCTCCGGTCGCCACCGCTCTATCAAAGTCGTGATCAATGACCAATCCAGTTGCAGCCGGCCAATCTCAATAATCCTATAGAAACCCGTATCCTGAATGCATCTGACTATACGGGGATGAAGATGGTGGGCCCTAAGAAAGTCCCACATATCGTCTACTCTTCTAGCACGGAACGTCTGGGCTAATAACTGGCCCTCCCATATGTACGAAGACCTATGCTCGGCCTGTAGCAACAGTAGCTCTAGCGAGGCAGGTCCGGGATGCACAGGCGAAACCTCCATGACGACTACTGTAATTGATCAATATTAATTAAAGTATTTTTCTTTTTCATTGCTTAACATCTTTAAATATATTGCAATACCTTTAATATTAAAATGTAATTGATATTTTTACTATATTATTAATTAAGTTGATACATTTTCAATATTATAATTTTATATTTTATATGTTACTTTAATATTTTATATGCTAGTTTACTATTTAATATGTTTGTTTATTATTTAATATGTTTTTTTTATTTTATATGTTAGTTTATTATTTTATATGTTAGTTTTGTTATTTTATATGTTTGTTTGTTACTCATCTATTTTTGACTATAATAAAATTAAATAATTAATTTTCATAACTATACATGATTTAGTTATTAAATATTCATATAACAACACTTAGTTTGAGTTCAAATAAATCACATTTTGGTTCCGAACTCAATACTTGAGGCCCGGTAGCACCAAGGTATCCAATGTTCTTGTGTTCATGATGAGAAAATTTCCCCGATTTATCACTCAATAGGTCTATTATTTTATATGTTAGTTTATTATTTTATATGTTAGTTTATTATTGTATATATTAATTTATTATTTTATATGTTTGTTTGTTACTCACTTATTTTTTACTCTAATAAAATTAAATAATTAATTTTTATAACTATACAGGATTTAATTATTAAATATTCATATAACAATACTTAGTTTGACAAATATTGTTGTTTTCTCATGTTATTTTCTTACGTTTGTTGACTAGAATTGGAGAGATTTTGTGTTTGAACTATCAACTTTTTTTTTTACATATATTTAGGTTTAACCGATACTTAAATGATTAATTTCAATAACTCCAATCAATGAGATAACGCCTTAGCTAGGATGTGGGACCGAGAATCTATACTTTTTATGGAACCGGTGGGCTCCACTCGAGCTTTTTTCGTTAACGGGGAGGGGGAGCGTTTCTGGTTTGGTGGGGAAGGGGACTGGACGAGTTTTTATGTGGGTACCGCGCCTTATATTAAGACGCTATACTATAGCATCTTAATATAATGTGCTATATCTTCTCGCTCTTTTGAGGTTTAAATATAGCGCCTCTTAAAAGGGCGTTTTTATTAACTGGGCAAACGGTCGTTAAGATATAGCGCCTTATAAAAGGGTGTTATATATATTATTGTCACCATTTTTTTTTTCTACATATTTTGATTATTTGAGTCCAAAAGAATGAGCCTTTGATTCAGGACTCATAACAGGACGGTCAACGTCACTCCTCTGTATTTATTTTCCTAATGAAATTATAAAACTATATATTGCTATGTCTCCGGCTACAAATGAATAGTAAATTTGTAAGATACGCAACATTCATTATTAAGAATAACTTCGTATATATTTTTATACTCTAAAACTACATAAAAAGTTAAAAAGCTGTACGAGTACTTGTATTCAGTTGAAATTGTTTGAAAACCTGTGGTTTTGAAAAAACTGTTTGGATTCCTAAATAATATTATTTTCATTCTTTTTAGATGAAATGACCATGGTATTCTTTCTTTTATTTTTCGTTAATATTTTTCACGGTAAATTTTTAGTGTATTAGTATATTTAAGCACACGAAGAAGTTACTTATTAGTAATATTTACAGTTTTCATACAAATTGTCGATGCAAGACGTATTTTGTGTTTATGTTACATAACTATATGAATTATTCTTGAACTTCTTGATTAATTCCCTAAATCACTAATATATATAAGTTTATTCGAGTAAGCTTTTATAGTTCTCGATAAGATATTGGCATTAGTAGAAAGTACACATATTGCGTTCTTTAAGTACATTTGTAGACAATAATTTTCATTGTGGATGCACGACGCTCAACAATTATAATTTTACATGAACATACTATTTACTTTCGAAATTTTATGTCCTTTCTTCGATTACCTTTTTTATTAATGACGGTGTTGATTAAGAAGTTATAAACGAAAGAAAAACGTCGAAAACTTTTGATATTTAACATATAATGATATTTCCCTATCAAAATAAAAGTTTACGATCTTTTACACACATATATATATATATATATATATATATATGTTTTTTTTAAAAAAAATTAAAAGAAATATCACATAAAATGAACCAAAAAACACTATATAACAGTTAAATGGACGATTGATATGAGTTGGCAATACAATATATTAAACATTATAGTAGTTTCTTAACAGTGGATAAGTCAACGAAATACATAAGTCACAAACAATTTCGTAATGATTCTTTTTCGTTTTGAGATGGCTTTATATGTTTTTTCTTTTACAAATTCAAAATCGAAAATGAATAACACCAAGCTCCATTAATGATGATTCCATTAATGATAAATTGTTTAATATTAATTGGTATTACTGAAAGTTCGAGGTAGAAAATAATAATTGAAAATTGTTTAGGGTATTTTTGAAAAACCACCAGGTAATTGGAATTGTTGTAATTACTAGGATAATAATTACAAAGTATTATAATTACGTTGACTTATTTGTTTGTCATAATGTAATTACTCCCTCCGGTGTTTTCTTTATTATTTTGGTCCAAAATAAGTGTTCAAATATGTAATCAAGAAAGAATTCAATTTGTTTTTAGAAAATAACCCCTATGTACATATCCCTAAAAAGTTTTCTGACGCCTTACATTAAATATTTAATTAGGGGTAGTTTAGTCATAGTAGGTATTTTTATATAGAATTTAGTATTTACTTAATGGGCGTACTGAAAGTAAATTGGTCATTTATTGTGAACCGGAGGGAGTACAGTGTAATTATAAGTGTAATATTTAGTTGCACAAGTATAGTTACACAATAAGATTAAATTTTAAATATAAATTTAATTATCAAAAAATTAAAAGTTAAGATTTAACAAAGATATGCCTTTATAAATGATATTAAATTTACATTTAATATACATATTGTTTCTTGAAATATATTAATAACTAATTATATATTTGTAACTAATATTGTAAAAATAATTGCCGCATATTTTCAATTTATTAATATTTTAATTTAATTAATTTAAAAACGAAAAGTACATATGTTGTAAGAATATCCAAGATCACGGGCTTGATAAAAAGGTTAATATTTATAAATTTAATGCCATAATATTACTCAAATATTTTACGAAAAATAATCTATCAATGGTAACTGAAAAATGGATGGCATGCAATATGAATTATTAAGTCAATATCAATACTACTAAAGCAAATAAAATAGAATAAAAATATAACATAAATTTAAAATGAAAAAAAATTAATATAATACTCTTATGTAAAATTACAACATAACATAAAATAAGTCTCAACATAATTTAAGCAAATATAATTCAAAAGAAATGATAAACATAAGTCTACAACCTAATTCAACAATGAGATTCCACTTTAATGATGTCACCCATTATATTTCAAGTTTATTAATGACTCATTATTTCTAATATTATGAGGTGTAGTTTTAAAAGTAGAATAATAGCACAATTATAATAAATGAAGAACATAAAAAAATAAAAAATATGAGCAACTACATGGTATAACAAAAAATAAAGGTTGAAAAATGAGAATATTTTTTAAATACCAAAAATGTAATCTATCTCTAAACATAATTGAGTTTGCATATAACCTCATCTAATAACAAAATTCAACTTTAATGATATTATTCATTATAAGTCAAGTTTGTGGATGACAGTCGATAGTTTAATTTTATATTCTTAATAAATAATATTATTTGTATAATAATGGTACGAGAAGATTTAAGTAAAGTAAGGTGATCAGTGAAAATTAATATCCTTGACCTCAAGTAGTATGGAAGTGAGCATATATTTTATTGTATTCTTATTATATACGCCAATCAATGTGATGATTGAAAGACTGACAACTTTATTTATTTAAAAATAATTTAATGTAATTTATTATTTTAATAAGATAATTTATGATCATGCTAACACTTATAATTTCTTTTAAACCATAAATTATAAAAACTATTTTCTTAAATTTCATATGCACTTAAGGGAGTTTCCTTGTCTCCTTCCGACGGCATCGAGATTGAGGCAAGAGCCCGAACCAAAATGTGATTCCTTTTGGCACAAAGAACTTAAATAAATGGAAAAAAAAAAAGAAGAATCAAAGTATATATAACGCCCAAAAACTGGATGCTATACATTAACGGTAACTTTATCGTTAATGTATAGCGTCCAGTTTTTGGGCGCTATACTGCAAAAGCTGACACAGTCAGGTATAGCGTCCAAAAACTGGACACTATACATGAATTTTTTGTATAGCGTTTTGTTTCTGGATGCTATACCTCTTTTTTTTGGCCCCACCAATAATGACTGACATAATAATATTTCAAATGCGTATAGCGCCCAGTTTTTGGGCGCTATATATTAAAAAAAATAAAAATTCCCGGCTAGCCATTTCCTATATAAAGCGGTTAGGATTTTAAGAAAAATCATTCAAAAAAATTTTTAAGTCTCGTTCAAACGTTTCTTGTTGTTAAATTCTCCAGCATGTTTTCATTATGTCTGAAGAGCGTAAGAGTTTTATTATATTGGGGAGTGAGGTTGTGATGGAGAATAACTCTGTGAGGTACAGTTTACCTGCACAGTGTCATGTTAAATTGCCACTTACAATGGAGTACGATAAATTGATATCATTGTTATGCAAAAAAACGAGTGTGAGGAAACGTTCAGTGATACTTAAAGTAACCGGAAGATATTCATATTCCGTCACTCCGCAAGGGGTTGCTTTTTATTCGGAGTTGAACATCGACGATGATGAAACTTTGAGTGATTTTCTGAGGACTCCGGATGAATGCCGGGAATTTCTTGTAATCACAATGTTGGAGATGTACGTCAAGGTCGAAGACGTTCCCAAAAATGAGGTTGCGCGTAGTAGAGATAAACCCCAGTCATCGAGTGGTTATTCTGGAGCAGTTTTTGCCGGATAGGTTCCGGATGAAAGAGTTTTCCTTGATTTAAACTTATTACCGTCGGCGAATGAGCAGCGAGAAAATAATTTCTATCCTACTTTCTATAATTCACAAGACGAGTGGTAAACTTCAATTTTCATTTGTGTTAATTATGTACATTTTTGGTGTATTGAATTTGTATTAACGCTCATATATTTAACAGGGGGTACCGGCCGGATATGAATTTTACAAGTGGTCCATCCGGTAGTCATCACCTAATTGAAAACGTCAATCATGGAATTTCATCACATTACGACTTGTAGGTGAAGTGATATAGCTATATGGAAAGTATTTATTAATTTCAGTAGCTTATATTTTTGTTGGTTGTGTAGTGAAAACTAGAAAGTTGAACCACCCGTACTCACTCAATTGCCCGAAAACGACGTATTATATCGGGATCTGGAAGATGCACAGAGTGAGGAAGAGAACAGTGATTACGACAACAATGTCGATGAATCCGGAGATGAGACACCCTTTCCTCGTGAGGATGGTGATGAGGAGGAAGGACCTGATTTGAAGAGAGAGTATGCTCCAACCCCTCCCCCCNTCCACCCCCCCCCCCTAGACGAAGAGTGTACGAGTCCGAAGTGTCGTTTCATTCAAGAGATATTCCTTATTATTAATAACTTTCCAAGCATGCCGGATATGGAAGCTCTCACAAGGGATTTTGGTGAAATTCAGACAGCAATATGGGATGAGTCTAGACCAACGGTGCTTGCAAAGGTTATGATTTTTCTTGATAAAGCGCGCGTAAGCAGGGCTTGTAAAATACACAACGTAAAAGAGTGTCGTAAGATGCAGGTATGGGAGTCAAGTCCGTTGGTATACAAGGATATTTGCCGCAGGTGGTTTTGGCCATGTCATTGGATGTTGCGTGCGACCAAGAAGAAGACAGG
>ML397187.1:383-13889 GCA_005239525.1 Nicotiana knightiana
CAAGGCTCCCGTCAACTTCGCCCAAATTTTCAGGCATCATATAATCCTCGTCCCCGACAAGGATATGTGAGAGAGGAGGAGCCAAAGAAAGAGTTCACCCCAATTGGAGAATCGTATACGAGCCTATTTCGAAAGTTGATGCAGTTGAAGCTGATTGAACCTGTCATGCCGCGTTATGTGAATCCAAATTCAAAAGGTTTTGACTCAAATGCAAGATGTGAGTATCACTCTAACACCCAGGGTCATAGTACCGAAAATTGTTGGACATTAAAGAAAGTCGTTGAAAATTTGATTGAAGCAAAGGCAATTGTGGTAACAAACAATGAGGATACTCCTAATATCACAAACAATCCGCTCCCAACTCATGATAATACACATTTTATTGGGATGATTTGTGATGATCGGGATTATAAGCAGTCTGGAAAGACAGAGATGGATGTTAGAACTATAAGGCAAGAACCAAAAGTGATAGTAAGCCCTCCGCATTTGGCACCGTTGATTGTAAAAGGTGCGAGTTCAAGTTTGAACTTGGCAGGTTCTGGAAAAACGATTCTCTATGTTCCTAGATGCACAAAAAAGGTTGAGGTTCAATTGGGTGGGCCAAAACATTACATCCCCGGAGGCATTCAAAAGATCGTTCCGAATAATATTTTTAGAAATATAACAGAGCCAGTTGTGATCCGACCTGTTGCACGACTCCCAGTGACAAACACAAAAACTATTCCCTGGAATTATAACAAAATTGTCATAACATACAAAGGAAAAGAAATAGTTGAAGAAGCAGATGAAATGGGGGGGCTTGACCCGCTCTGGAAGGTGCTATTCACCAGAGGAATTGAGCAAAGCTAAGCAAGCCAGGGAAAGTCACTTGCCAGTGAAAGAACCAGTTGCAGAAAAAGAAGCGGAGGAATTCCTTAAGAAGATGAAAATGCAGGACTACTCAATCATTGACCAACTAAGGAAAACCCCTGCTCAGATTTCTTTGTTATCTCTGCTTTTGCACTCAGAAGAACATCGCCGTGTGTTGATCAAAACTCTGAACGAAGCATATGTCTCAGAAAAGACAACGGTGAATCAGCTAGAAAAAATGGCTGAAAGATTCTTTGAAGTGAATAAGATTTCTTTCAGCGATGATGATTTGCCTGAGGAAGGGGCTGGGCACAATAGAGCTTTGCATCTTACGGTCAAATGTGAAGGGCATTACGTGAAAGGAGTCATGATTGACGGAGGCTCAAGTGTAGATGTATGCCCTCTTTCTACTCTACAAGAGCTGAACATTGACACTAACAGAATTCGAACTAGTAATGCCAGCATCAGAGCTTTTGATGGTTCAAGAAGAGACACTATTGGGGAAATCGAACTCACCATGACAATCGGGCTGGTTGATTTTAACATTGTCTTTCAAGTGTTGGATATGAAAACTTCCTATAATTTTCTGCTGGGAAGGCCATGGATCCATATGGCTAGAGATGTACCATCCACCCGACATCAAATGGTCAAATTCGAGTATGATAGGCAAGAAATTGTTGTTCATGGGGAAGACGACTCATCAGTCTATAAAGACCCGTCCATTCCATGTATCGAGGNCCTGTCAGCCACATCTATGATGGTAGCTTCGATGATGTTAAGGAACGGCTATGAACCAGGAAAAGGATTAGGATCCTCTCTGCAGGGAATTGTGAACCTATTGCTCCATTTTTGAATAAAGATACCTTTGGTTTGGGTTTTAAACCAACATCAGCTGACATATACAGAGACAAGGCCCGCAAAAAGAATGGTTGGAATTTGTCCAAACCAATCCCTCACATTGCCTACTCTTTTGTCAAGTTGCAATTTGAAGAAGCCCAAAATCCTTCTACTCAGGATGACATTGATGAAGTTTTCCAGAGTCTCAGGGAGATATTCTATGAGATCAATATGATTCAAGTTGGTGAGGGCCCTAGCCGTACAAGTGTTCAGCTGATTGGTCCAGATAGCTCGCTCAACAACTGGGAAGCAACTCCTCTTCCCATCAGGAAGGAGTCGTGGTAGTCTGTTTTGCTGCTTTTTCTGTATCTGGATTATTTTAAGGGTTTTAATTTAGATATTTTATTTTAATTGCTTTTCTTTGATGTTAATCCTTCTATCATTCAAATTCAATGAAATGAAGTTCCAGTTTCATAGTAAAAAGTTTTCTTTTCCTTCCCCTAATTTTTGTTTAGTTTCTTATCATTTTCAGTTTTTGTTAATAGTGGCTTTAAAAGCATGACATGCACGCAGAATTCATGCCTAGGTCTTAAAAAGCTGTCTAATATCGAAATAATGAATCAAGAAGTTGAGTATGATAAAGATGAGGCTTTAAAGGAAATAAAAAGGGAATTGGATCGATTTGAGAATAATCATAAGCCTAACTTAAATGAAACTGAGGCAATTAACCTGGGAAGTCCTGAAGAAACTAGAGAAACAAAAATAAGCATTCATACTGAACAAAAGACAAAAGATGCCATAATTCAAGTTTTTTTAGAGTATAGAGATGTATTTGCTTGGTCGTATGATGACACGCCGGGTTTGAGTGCCAATTTAGTGGTTCATAAGCTTCCCACGTATCCTAATTTTCCACCAATCCAGCAAAAACAAACCTCACGCCACTTTTTCCTCTTTTTTTTTTTTTGGTTTGTCTGTGTAGGTGTATTGATGAGTATGATCTTAGGAGATTCTTGATAAAAGAAGAGGTTGATATTGTGTTCCCCATGATAGATGTGGCAGAAACTGGACAGATTGATAGGAAATCATTGACGGAATGGGTGGTATGCTCACAACTTACTCATTTACACTATTTTGTCTGATATTCAATTGCCAACATAAAAGTAATTCTAGGCATTTTTCTGGTGATTAGGGGAGCACAATTAGAGCTCTCCTTCTGTCTGCGTAATCATATCATGCAGTTGAGCTTTAGAATATAACTGCTTTCCTGCAAGCACCTCAGGAAACTGGAAAGCAGCCATTTAAAGTGACATATGTCGTCTGCTGGTGTAGATGGTCGAATATACAATTTGTAGATGGCAAAAGTTTGAGTCCTTCCTTGGGACTTTGCTAGGTGCATGGTTGATTTTCATGAGACAGTCTCGAATGAGTATTTGTCATGTTTGGCATATCAGTTATAAAAGGCAGATCCGAGATTTAATTTTTATGGGTTCCTGCAACAAACTCGAGTAAATTTTCAATAGTAACTGGGTTCACATTCAAATATTTATAGATTTTTAGTGAACTTTTCGAACACACATTTACACTGTTTGAACAAAAGCTATTGGGTTCACGTGAACCCTTAGGTCGCAAGGTGGATCTGCCCCTGTCAGTCATTTGTCATTTTTGATATATCTATGTCTTGTAGGTTAAGGTTTATCAAGGACGGAGAGATATATCACATTCTTTGAATGATACAAAAATTGCTGTGAAGCAATTGAACAAGGTTGTGACATGCATTCTGGTTGTTGTAATAATCATCATATGGCTCCTTTTGGTGGGAATGGCGACTACCAAAGTGATTGTCTTTCTGTCGTCACAACTCGTGGTAGCTGCTTTTATTTTTGGGAATACTTGCAAGACCATATTTGAAGCTATTATATTCGTATTTGTGATGCATCCTTTTGATGTTGGTGATCGATGTGTCATTGATGGTGTTCAGGTAATGTCCGCTAATTGCTTCTTCTAGCTGTTTTGCATTTTTCTTTAATCGCTTCTCACTTTTATGTTGCAAACGGGCAGATGATTGTTGAAGAAATGAATATCCTGGCCACAGTATTTTTGAGGTTTGATAACGAACAGATATTCTACCCAAATTCAGTTTTAGCCGTCAAGCCAATCAGCAATTTCTACAGAAGTCCTCATGTGAGTGACGCCTTTGAGTTTTCCGTTGATTACAGGACACCTGTGGAAAAGATAGGAGCTCTAAAAGAGAAAACAAAGAAGTAAGTAGAAAATTCTTCTCATCTTTTTCCAGCATCTGTAGTAAATTATCCCTTGAAAGTTATTACGACAAAAGCACAACATTCATAATTAATGATATATATGACTTTTGCAGCATTTTGTAAGATATCTTGATATGGCTCAAGTGAATCCAAAAGTTAAAACTAGTCTAGCTAGAATCTGAAAATTTACTGTTGAACATTCATCTAAAGCCCTACATTTCTCGAAATGTTGAAAGCTGGGGTTTATTACGATAACTAGGCCCTTTCCAAGCCCCGAGCCTAACCTAGTGCAGCTGGATCCTACATATGTCCAAGTCCTCCCTATGGGTCTATTCCTTGGCAAAATTCATGAAGTACTAAAAAGATTCAGTTGATAATTGAATCTCAATTGCTATTGTCCAACTTAATGTGTGAAGTGATTTTACACATATATTGTGAATATTCACTAGTTTGCGCAGAAATTATAATGCATAAACTGAGTGAAATTTCAGAAAAATGACGTCATGCATAACATATACGCCATAGCATCCGGGTAAGGACCTTCAACCTAAGCCAAGACCATATTCTCCATGCCCCTGTTTATTGCCTATCCCTAATTGATGGCATGGACTTGTAGTATAGGGGTGTCTAATGAAATGTTGATACAATTCACAGGTCGTAATTGGAAGAGACAATATCATGGACATGTTTCTTTTCTTTGTGGCAATTTTAGGAGTGCACTGCCCATCCCTGGTAGTATAAGGGTGTCAACTGGAATGCTGATATGTTTAATATGTTGTAGTTGGATGAGTGAGACTATACTGAACGTTTAACATGGACACATTTCTTTTCTTTGAGGCAAGCATTTTAGTCTGAAGAAACAAATCCATGAAATGGCTCTTATATATTCTCTGAGATTCCCAAAGCAAAGGATCTGAATGAAACTAAAGCACATAGGGAAACTGAGACAAGACGAGGACCTTTTTCCCCGTTGGTGGTGGTTTGGACTGAGGGAAGGGTGATCTCTGGAGCATAATCTATACCTTGAATTTTTAAAATTCGGGTTAGGCTTTTTTCTCCAAGAGCAGTCAGTTTAAAGTTTAGACTTTGAGAAAGCATATTACAGTTTGAACACGAGTCGTTCCTTTCATGGAAAAGCTGATTAACCCTGTTCAAAGGCAATGCAAACTCTCAACTACGTGATGGTAGATGAGGATATCTTATGTATAAGTTTTGCCCTATACCTTGTAATATCATTCATTTTTCACTCAAGTTTTTGATTTTTCACCTTTCTTGTTGTTGAATTATCAGGTACTTAGAGAGAACTCCTCGGTATTGGCATCCTAATCACAGCGTGGTGGTGAAAAGAAGAGACGAAAAACTGAGCTGATCCTCGAAATGAAGAAAATGTTTGACGAGCTTTGTATAAAATATGATCTTCTTCCCCAGGAAGTTCATCTTCTCGATCAAAGAACAATAAGTGGGAACACTAGATGACTTTATCTTCAGTTCACAAATAGCAGTAATTTTAGTATGTGTTGCTTCCACCACAATAGGTTTTTCTTATACATTTGTTTGAACAATGAACTGAGAAGACGAAGATTTACATACTACATTAAACAATATTCGTAACATAAAAGTTTCATCTGCAAACATTTTTTGTGGAAGTTGGTACAGTTTCTGTTTGGAGGCTCTTAGTAACATTGTTGATGCAATTTTACAAAGGTCTTTATAGGAATTTATGCTTGTTAATTAGTTGTGGCAAGAAATGATTCTTTGTAAAAGAGATTTTAATAGTTCAAATCTCTGTTTGAGATGGAAGACAAAACGCCAAAAGCAAACTTAGCCCTTGCGGTGCACTTGTGTGAATAAAAAGCCCAGTTCTCAGACAATCGACAATTATTTCTAACAGCTAGAGATCATTTCACAAAATCCGCTTTTGAAATTCAATTAAAATATTACTGTGTGGGTAAGAATACAATTCTTATCTGAGTGTAAAATTTAATTTGAGGAGTTAAAGTGAAAATTGTTTTCACGACCTCCTAATTTATAGACTATAATTGAACAAGTATCAAGTGTTACCTCAGACTTGGGTGTATATATCTTAAATTTGTATTCTGTAATGCATCTGTTGAGCAAGTTCTTCCTATTGCCTTACCATCGTTGCGGTTTCAATTTAAATTACATTATTATTGTATAACTTCTTTACCATGTTGGTACACATAATTAAATCCAATTATAATGTCAAACATGAATTTTTGATGGATAATTTTTATAACTTAATTATTTTTATTTATGATACCTACATTTTTCTTTACCAATGATTAATGAGCTGTTAATTTTTCAGTTATCATGGTTGACATTTAAATTGGTTTTCTTTTTATGTGAATACCTTAAAATCTCTATACAATACTATTGAACCATATTGTCACACTCTTGGCTATTCACGAATGATATTCTTTCATTTCCGACTCATCAAATCTTGCTGGATAACATTATCCTCTATAAGATGGCTTAGAAGTTGCCACGTAGGACAAAAATAGATTGCCACGTATGCAGAAAATCTCAACTCTCCACCTCTCATTTCTTCTTTACCCTATGCAAAAACCATTCTTTCCTCCTCTGTTCCATTATCTCTGAGAAATCTTAAAGAAAAAAAGGGGGAAAAAAAAATGGCTTCAGTTTGCATGGCTATGCCAATGACCCAAGCAAGCCAAAAGAGGGTTACACCAACCTCAGATGCTTTCTTTAAGCCATTGCCAGTGAATCCATCAAAGGCAGTGTTTGTGAACAAAGTCTCAAAATCAAAGCTTGAAATATCAGCTTCATTGAAGGAGAAGGCAATTACTGGGCTAACAGCAGCTGCTTTGACAGCTTCAATGGTGGTTCCAGATGTAGCTCAGGCTGCTGAAGGACTTTCACCATCTTTGAAGAACTTCTTGCTCAGCATAGTGTCAGGTGGGGTTGTGCTTACTGCCATTATTGGAGCTATTGTTGGTGTTTCCAACTTTGATCCTGTTAAGAGAAGTTAATTTAAGCCTATCAATGTAATGGTAAATCTGTTAAGTTTCTTTGTAAACTCTCTCTCATTCTAGTTTGTACTACTCTATGTGCTAATACTCTTTATCAATGGATTTAAAGCATTTTGAATTCAAGAAATGATGACTTCAATTTGTGTTCACATTGCTACTTCAACAATAACTTCAGAGGTGATTTATTTGTGATTCTTCATATCCAATTTGTGATCTTTCTCTGTTCTGAGTAGATTTATATGTTAACTGTCTAAATAAATGGATAATTATATATGAACGTTTATAAAAGTAAGATTAGTACCTAAAAATAAGGCGGATTACCTATTACAAACTATTGAGCATCACTGACACTGTAAAAACTTTATTTATACTTTCAGCATATATGAGTTAAATCGTTCTGAACATTACACCCTTAGTTAAAATGGATGTGTTGGTGCGAGGAGGGATAGGATAGTAATGTCACTTGCCATATCTGGAATCACTTGGTCTAATCATACTCAAGTCTTGTAAAATCAAGTACTCACGAGTGATTTATCATCCGAAAAGATGGCCTGTACATGTCTGAAAGTTGGAACATGAGGCGCAAAACAACCTCATCAAGTCTAACCTAGGTTGCTCATAGAAACTTACTTTGAAACCAAAGTGAACTTGTGGATACAACGTAAATAAGTTTTTTTAGAGTTTAGCGCACGTGTATGAGGTCCAAACGTGCAATTTTATATACCGATACTTGTTCTTCTAGTGTTAATACAGTTAAGGAGAGTGTTGGGGAATAACGTTCGATCTTGATTCTTGATTGAGCAGAAAATTGATATACAAAGTTCCTTCTCTTCCACTTTGTATCTCTATGGTGGATAAATCTCCATAATAAAGAGACTTCTTTTGTAGTTTCGGTTGGATGCAGTTGTTAAGATCTTTTATAGAATAAATCTTCCTCTTAATAGATTGTTTCTTGTTTCGCGGGTTTCAAACATCTCCTGAGAGTAGACCAGTTTGTGAGGGACTGTACTACCACTATATACAGTGCTTGAAGAGTTGGTTGTTCAGTTTGATGATTATGCATTTTGTTAGTGGAATTAAGTGTAAAATATAGTTTTATTCTAGCAATAAGACTATTTCCATAATCGCCAAAAAAGCTCTCTACAAAATACAACTCATGAAACTTTAATCAAGCGTAATTTGTAGCAGATAATCAAACAAGATGTCTATTCTTCTATTAGCTGGCTGGCCTCAGTATTGAATGCCATTAAGTTACAAGCTCTTGGTTAGAAAGTGGAATTCAATATTAGTACTATGATTTGCTTCTTTCTACAGGCAATGCTCAGTATGAGCATGTTCTGAGCTCTAAGATTTTCTTCACCCCTCTACTGTAGTTACTTGCTAAGAACTACTTGTATTCTGTTTCACAACTCTGTTTCCCTTAAAGGCCTTATTCAGAAGACTATTTATCATATTCCCTAATCCTATTCCTGACATTGTGTCAAGAAAGTAAAGGAAAACAAAAGAAACCAACATTCTTGTTTATTTTATGTCACTTTTGTTAGTTTCATTAGTAGTGGTAAGTGATCATCAGTCATCACTACAACCACATAGCAAGAAGTGATCCAAACAACAAGAAGGAATATTTACCAAACATGTAAAATATGACATATGATTGGAAAAGGTCTTCTTCTTTTTTTTTTTTTTCATTTCTGAGCATTACATAAAATAGTAAATGTATAGTCATAGGACAACCAGAAGAAGCCTAAGCCTATTTTACTGACCAAACCAAAAGCTACCAAGTAACAACTTTCTTTGAGAGAACTCTCAATGTTTCAACACCTCCCTACTTCATATTCCTTAAAACATTTGACTGTACAGTTCCCCCACCAACTTGTTGCCTCAATTTCGGAATGCCACTCCATGTCCATGAATGAACCTTGCATCATCTTCAGTGTACACATGAGTCTCATTCTTCAGCCTGTAATGGCAAAGTATAACTCTTTTTAAGTAACTTATAACTAATATCTATATGAAATTTTCTTTGGTTATAACAAAAAATAAGAAGAAATAATGGATAGAGCTTACGTTTTGGCAACGGTCTTATTCAAGATGGTGGAAGAGAAGAAAGAAGCACCATTAAGATATAAGAGTTCCCCTTCAATTCTTTCAGCTATTTTCTTGTCCAGTTTTCCAGCATCAAGACAGAATGGTTGGTCAGAAGCCTGCAAATTAGTGTCAATTTTGTTAGTTATTAGCTGTGCAAATACTGAACTAATATTTAGTTTTGGATTTGATGTGAATATTAGTACTAACCATAACCCATCCCCATGTATCAGCAAAAGAGGGTACATGAGCTGTATATGCCAGCACATCTGCATCAACATTAAAAATTAGTAATATGTAGGAAAAAAGTGTTAAAACTCAAATTAAGAAGAAGATGTTGTAGCCACAATAGAGACTTACATTTGAAGACCTGCTTGATTGTGTTGTAAATGGATGAGAAAACTTCCTTGTGTGTGAAAACTCCCGCTGGTCCAGCCTGCATATTGACTAGCAGTTTGAGTAATCCAACAAGAGAATGACCAAAGGTTTTAGTAACTTTTATCATTCACACAGTAAGCAATTAATTTTAGGGTATCAGGTCACCAGCCTAAAGATAACAATTTAACAACCAGAAATATAATGCAAGTGAACTTAATATATACCAGGTTAAATTACATTACACTAATGAGAGAGCTCGACCTGAGTGACAAAGATGCCATTGTCGCTGAGCTTAGGTTTAAGGATGTTTTCGTAGAAAGATTTGGTGTAGAGTTGGTAACAAGGTCCTCCTTCAACTGGATCAGCTAAATCTCCAACTATGATATCAAATTTTTCTTGCCTCTGATCTAGCTCAGCTCTTCATTCATGCAAAAATCATATCAGATTTAGAGTCAATAACAGGTTTTGTTACTTTGTACTACTGATCAGTAAGTCAGCAACACACACACTTTACTCCTTTAGATTGAAAAGGAAAGAGTCTTTACTTGGCATCGTTAATGATCAAGTTAAGCTTCTTGTTGCGAAAAGCCTCATGGTTTGCTGTTAGATGCGTCCTGCAGAAATCCACAACCTCCTGCAACAAATTACAAAAACTTTCTTTTTCTTCACCTTTGTTTTTTTCTCTTTTAGACAATTACGATTTGGTACAGTAAAAAGAAGATATACTAATAATCTCTTTTGACTTCTCACTTCTCTCTTGAAACACCATCACTTACTTTTGTTGGGGTTGGTTTTCAGTAAAAGTAATTATCTGTCGGTATGTTCTAATATAATATGGACTAGTATTGAATTATTTACCTGATCAATGTCACACATGACAACTTTCTCCATAGATTTGTGTCTTAGAGCTTCCCTTGCTGCAGATCCTTCACCACCTCCCATTATAAACACATATCTTGGGCTGCAAATTGATCATTATATGTGATTATATATAATAAGAATATTCGTTGTTTTTCACTAAAAAGTAAACATCAATTAGCTACAAAATTTGTCGCTAATTCAATAATCAAATACTATTATTCTAGTAAATTAAAAAAGGCATCATATATAATAAGTAAGGTACGAATGCTTATGTCCTCAAGCATGCTTAATTAAGGAATGAATAATTAAATACTCACATAGGGTGACACAAGAGAGCTGGATGAATTAAGCATTCATGGTATATAAATTCATCCACTTCTGCACTCTGCATCTTCCCATCTATCACCAATACCTATATGCATGCATTATTTTATCAATAATAATACCAATAAAAAGATATATTTATAGTTATATTTAAAATAGAGAGAATCAAAAATTTGAAATAACAATTATTTTTATCAACCTTCCCAAAATGTTTGGTGTCCAAAAGGGCGATATCTTGGTACTCGCTTGTTCCTTTGTGCAGCACACTAGTAAAAACAAGAAAGTCAATACTTAATCAGTCATTCAAATGCCATCTCCTTATCCAAATCTAATCTCAAAAATATAAATTACTGTAGTAAATAAATAATCATGTTTGACATGTGTGAACATGATTTGAATTATTTCTCTATGGGTGACGTGGAATATACGATTTTTAAACCGAAAATCATCTGACAGATAATTCATAAGTATATTTTTTCACTTTGCTGACTCATCCTTTAAAGCATTTTTATAGTCGGATTTTAAGTAATCTAATTATGTGAATATTTTCTAACATTGTCAATTAATATAAGAAAAGTATCGGAAAAGGAAAAAAGAAATCCCTCCCCTCTCTCCATTTCCATGGTATGCAACTCATGTTGCTTGTATGATCCCTCGAACTGTACTAGAATCATTTCAGGTTGAACTATGTTTCACGTAATCATGTACGAGCAGAGTCCGGAACCAAAATAATGTTTATTTGGATAAAAAGAACATTTATAAGTGTAAACAAAAAAGTTATCATACTATATATAGCGCGGTAATCCCTACGTTATACACGAAATAGCTTGGCAGCCCACTGATTGAAGGGTAGTTGTGAAGATGGTTTTGTACTTGAGGTTGTTCAAATCCCTACACCAACATTTTTATTTTTTTGTTTCTTTTCATTGTTTGGTTTAAGTGTTTAGATATAAATACTTTAATAGAGAAGCCTTTTATTATTTCTTTGAAAAATCAACCAATACTTTTAATAGTTGTTAACAAAATTAATTTTTTCCTTTTATTTTCAAATTTTAAAATTTCCATAAGAGAATAATAATTTTAACGTGACATTTGAACAAATAGAGGTACTTTTAGGCCTCATTTGTTTGCACTTAATGGAGGTCTGAATCTTAATCATTCAGATCTCAGACATTAAGTGCGTTTGTTTTTAAAGTCTGAATCTTAATTATTCAGATCTTAATCATTAAGTGTGTTTGTTTTTTTTACTTCACAACCACTTAATGGGTCTGAATAGGTCTGTATGATTAAGATCTATAACAGAGACTTAATTTCATTAAGATCCTATCACATATTCATTATTAACTGCCGTCACCACCTACCATTATCAACTACCACCATACCACCACCACCTCCACTACCACCACGCCGCCATCATCCTCAATCATACCATTATCGACCATCACCGCCCACTGTTTTCACCTTTCCGATCACCATATATCATTCTCACCCACCTCAACTGACCACCCCATCACCATCAACAACCACAGTCGATGCTGCCCATTATTATAGCCTACCACTACCCACCCACCACCTTTCTCAGTCACAACTACTACCACTAGCCGCCATTATTAACTATCATCACCCACCACCACAATCATAATCGACATCATTACTAATCACTACTAGCTACTAGTATGAACCACCATCATCAACCAAAACTACCACCAACCACCGCCTCTAGTCGGCATTCATCCGTTAGCCATCACCACCAACAACTATCATATTTTTAAAAAAATTATATATTTTATTGATAGAATATTAGATAAGTTAGTATTTTATTTGAATTTTATGTTTATTAATTTTCAAATAAAGATGAATTTTATACATTCAGATGTTAAAAATCAAACAGTCTTAATTATTTCTATTCAGATCTTGATACACATCTTAATATATTCAGATGTGTATTCAGATTCAGGTGTCTTAATCTTAATACACATCTTGATATTCAGATGTGTATTCAGATTCAGACGTCTTAATCTTAAAAAAAACAAATGAGGCGTTAGACTCATAAGAAAGAATGAAGCCCATACAGGAACGTACGTGTTAAAAACAAAATGATTTCCAAAAAAAAAGAAACTGAATGGAGATCGCTGATACGAGGTTTTATATACCTGTTTAAAGCAAAAGACCATTTGAGATGAACATCAATCTCTTCTTCAAACCAAGAACCATCATTAATGGGAAGATCATCACTCTCCTCCATAGTTATGCGTTTTGGTTCATAACGAAAAGTATTATCACAAGCAAAAAACTCCAAAGCTTCACTTCCCATAGTTATCTAAAAACTAAAAGAAACTTTCAACAAAGATTAGATAAGAGCTAAGTAAAGAGACGTTGAGAAGAAAGATAAACGAGTTTTGTGTGAGAGTACTGGATACAAGGTGCTTAACGTGACTACCCTTTTATAGTTAAAATCTGAGCAGACAAAGGTTTTTTTTAATGAAGAAATAAGTAAGTACATAAATAAATACAGAATCCTTCTTTTAAAAAGGATCTGGTTTTATTTAATAGTTATTCCCTTTTTTCAATATGGATATGAGCACAGTTAGGACAATTGACAACAAACCTAACAAGTAATGATAGAATGCTAAGAAATAATGAAGAACAAGACAAGACAAGTTTTGGGGTGAAATCTCTCATCCCTTCTCATTGATTCCACAAGTATTTATAGGCAAAGAAATAAGACAAAACCTAAACTAATTGGGAAACCTAAACCTAATGGGAGAATGGTAACCTACTCCTAAATAACATAGGAAATATACAAATCTAGAATATTCTTTATTTACTTTTGTTTTCTTATCACCCCCCCTCAAGTTGGAGCATGAAGATTACGAATGCCCAACTTGTCAAGTAAGAGC
>MDKJ01132130.1:0-30713 GCA_005239525.1 Nicotiana knightiana
CTTATAACCACATTACAAGTTTAATTGTTACTCGTATTTCGAGGTAAATAGTTTGGCGCCCACTGTGGGGCTAAGGATAATAGTGATTGTTCAGTGTTAATTATGGTATAACACACTATCTTACACTTGTTTCTTGTCAAGAATTTTGTTTTCGGGTTAAATCATGTCAAACTCACAAAACATAGCTACACATGGTGACAACGATCTCGGACTCCACGGAGAGAACGAGAATGTTATCGCTCTAGGAATCGAGGTGCCACAGGCTGAGCTCAGAGGAGCACCACCCGTCAACCCGTTCGATGTCAGTTCGCATGTTACTTTGAATGCGGATTTAGGTGGGACCCTGATGGAAGCGTATGCAGAGAGGGTCAAACTGACTGTCGAGGTAATCAGGACAGAGGAGATGAAGGTGTCAGTCTCCAAGTTATATTTGAAATGCTGCAAGCGCAACAAAATGCCATTGCTCAGTTGTAAAATCAGCACATGGCACCAAATAGGGTCGAACAAGAGGCTACTCGGTGTTCCAAGCCAGTGCCTGAAAGATCGGGTGATAATACTTCGACAACCGACCTTGCTATAATGAGGATGCTCGAGGAGCTCAAGAAGAGAATAGAATCAGGAGAAAATAAAATAGAGGCCAACGACAAGAAGGTGGAAACTTACAACTCTCGAGTTGATCAGATACCGGGGGCACCACGATCATAAAAGGAATGGACTTCAAGAGGTTTGTGCAAAAACCATTCCCTCCGAGTGAGGCTCTGAAGTCCATCCCAAAGAAGTTTTGTATGCCTGATATACCTAAGTACAACGGGACCTCAGACCCCAATAAATGCGTCACTTCTTATACGTGCGCCATAATAGGTAATGATTTGGAAGATGATGAAATCGAGTTTGTACTGTTAAAGAAATTCGGGGAGAACCTGTCGAAGGGAGCTATTATTTGGTGTCACAACTTGCCTCCGAACTCTATCGATTCGTTTGCCGTGTTGGTAGATTCATTTGTAAAATCACACACTGGTGCTATAAAGGTTGCAATGAGAAAATCAGACCTCTTCAAGGTGAAACAGATGGATAACGAGATGCTAAGAGAATTTGTATCTCGATTCCAAATTGAACGTATGGAATTACCACCAGTTACCGACGATTGGGCTGTCCAAGATTTCATCCAAGGATTAAATGAGCAGAGTTCGATCGCATCGTGCCAGTTGAAGAAGAATTTAATAGAGTACCCGGCTGTGACTTGGGCAGATGTTCACAACCAATATCGGTCAAAGATTAGGGTCAAGGACGACCAACTAGGAGTCCCCCTTAGGTTCAGTGCATCCAAACCGGTCGACAGGTAAAAATCAAAGAGAAGCTGACAAAGAATCAAGGCCGAATAAAGATCAGTATCAGCCATATGTTTCAGATAGAAGGAATAACCACCCGGGACGCAATCCCACCCGGAATGAATGAAGGGGTGATCGAGGGCAGAACTCTCGGGGACTCATGAGTAAAACTGGTTTCGACAAATATGCAGATCCCACAGAAGTGCCTCGATTATCGGAGTACAATTTCAGTGTCGATACGTCGGGGATTGTATCGGCCAACGAAAGGATCAAATACACTAGGTGGCCCAGACCTATACAAACTAATCCTTCTCAAAGAAATCGAAACCTAATGTGCAAGTATCATGGCACACATAGCTATAGGACCGAAGACTGCAGACAGTTAAGAGAGGAAGTAGCTCGATTGTTCAACGAAAGGCCATCTTTGAGAGTTCCTTAGTGATCGAGCCAAAAATCACTTCAGAGAAAGAGACGCCAACTGAAAGAACGAGCAAGAAGAACCTCAACATGTTATCCACATGATCGTCGGCAGGGTCGACATCCCACAAGGACCTACATTCAAACGCACCAAAGTATCGATCACAAGAGAGAAACAGACTCGAGACTATGTGCCCGAAGGCATTCTCTCGTTCAACGACGAAAAAACAGAAGGCATCTCTCAGCCTCACAACGACTCCCTGGTTATTTCTATTTTGCTAAATAAAATTCAAGTTAAACGTGTTCTCGTGGATCCAGGTAGCTAGGCAAACATAATCTGATCGAGGGTTGTAGAGCAGCTCGACATGCTAGACCAGATTGTACCTCCATCTCGAGTCCTAAACGGCTTCAACATGGCTAGTGAAACAACAAAATGGGAGATAATCCTACTAGTGAACGTGGCCGGGACCATCCAAGACACAAAATTTCGTGTCATCGAAGGCGACATGAGATACAATGCACTGCTCGGAAGACCATGGATCTATAACATGAGGGCAGTACCGTCGACCCTTCACCAAATGATGAAGTTCCCAACAGTGGATGGTGTGAAAACAATTTATGGGGAACAACACGCTGAAAAGGAAATGTTTTCAGTCGACGAGGTGACGTGATATCAGCGCCTTCGACCTTAGAAAAGTCAAGCACTAAAGATAAGCAAGCGGCCAAATAGCAATCACCATCCCCAACCTCGACCAAATCGGATAAACAGGTAATCGAAGAAGAAGAGGATTTTCTCACTCCTAGAACTTTCGTCATTCCCGAATAATCGGATGCAACCAAATCAACGGTCAAGGAGCTGGAACAGGTGATACTGATCGAGTATCTACCCGAACGAAAGGTATACCTAGGAACGGGGTTGACCTCCGAGCTCAGGAAAAAACTCATTCAATTTCTTATTGATAACATGGATTTCTTTACATGGTCCCATTTAGACATGACAGGAATCCCACCCGAGATAACAACTCATCGATTGAGCCTGGATCCCAAGTTCAGACCGATAAAGCAAAGAAGATGGCCTCAGTCTGAAGTGAAGCAATCCTTCATAAAGGAGGAGGTAACCAAACTTGAAAAAATAGGGTCCATTCGTGAAGTATAATATCCCGAATGGTTAGCTAACGTAGTTGTAGTCCCCAAAAAGGGGAACAAACTTAGAATGTGAGTAGACTATAAGGACTTGAATAAGGCATGTTCGAAAGACTCTTTTCCCTTGCCTAACATCGATCGGATGATCGATGTCACGGCCGGCCACGAGATACTTACCTTTCTCGACGCCTATTCTAGGTATAATAAGATCCAGATAGAACCAGCGGATCAAGAAAAGACTTCTTTTATCACAAAGTTTTGGGACCTACTGTTATAATGTAATGCCCTTCGGGCCAAAAAAATGCGGGAGCCAAATATTAGCGCCTAGTTAACAAAATGTTCGAAGAACGGATAGGTAAATCAATTGAAGTTTACATTGACGATATGTTAGTTAAGTCCCTACACGTAGAGGACCATTTGAATCATTTTCAGGAAACGTTCAAAATCTTGAGGAAATACAACATGAAGCTTATCCCCGAAAAGTGTGCTTTCGGGGTCGGCTCGGACAAATTCCTCGGCTTCATGGTGTCAAATCGGGGAATCAAGATCAACCCCGACAAGATTAAGGCCATCGAGGACATCACCATCGTGAACAGTGTGAAAGCCGTTCAGAGGCTAACCGGACGGATAACCACCCTGAGCCGATTCATTTCGAGATCATCAGATCGAAGCCACAGGTTCTTTTCCTTACTCAAAAAGAAAATGACTTTACATGGACCTCGGAATGTCAGCAAGAATTGGAGGAATTGAAGCGATACCTATCGAGCCATCATTGCTCCACACTCCAAATGCAGATGAGAAGCTATACCTATACTTGGTAGTGTCCGAGATAGCTGTAAGTGGTGTATTAGTTTGAGTAGAACAAGGTACGCAGGTTCTAGTTTACTAAGTAAGTCAAACCTTAGGAGATGCCGAAACTAGGTATCCACACTTTGAAAAAATGGTACTTGCATTAATAAGTGCATTTAGAAGATAAAAGTCATATTTTCAGTGTCACCCCATATGTGTAATAACCATTTATCCCCTTCGAAATGTTTTGCACAAGCCCGAATTATCGGGACGATTGGCCAAATTAGTCGTCGAACTTGGCGGGTACGATATCGAATATCAACCCTGAACAACCATCAAGTCTCAAATTTTAGCAGACTTTGTGGCTGATTTTTCGCCAACCCTCGTACTCGAAGTGAAAAAGGAACTTCTACTTAAATCGGGTACATCATTGGGGGCATGGACCCTCTTCACGGATGGAGCCTCGAATATGAAAGGGCCCGGGCTCGACATTGTTTTGAAACCGCCTACGGGCAATATTATAAGGCAATCCATTAAAACTGCCAAATTATCTAACAACGAAGCCGAGTATGAGGCTATGATTACAGGTCTCGAGCTAGCTAAAAGCATGGGAGAGGAAATCATCAAAGCCAAGTGTGACTCCCTACTGGTAGTTAACCAGGTAAACAGAACCTGCGAAGTTCGAGAGGACGGGATGCAGAGGTACTTAGAAAAATTACAGGTAACCTTGCACCTCTTCAAAGAATGGACTCTACAACATATACCTCGAGAACAAAACACCAAGGCCGAAGCAATTGCAAATTTGGAGTCATCGGTCGAAGAAGATGAGATCAGCTCGGGGACTGTCATCCATCTCTCGAGATATGTAATCGAGGAAGGACATGCTGAAATTAATTCTACAAGCTTAACCTGGGATTGGAGAAACAAGTACATCGAATACTTGAAGAACAGGAATTTACCATCAGATCCCAAAGAATCGTGGACCTTACGAACTAAAGCCGCTCGATTCACATTAGACGAAGACGAAACGTTATACAGGAAAACGTTCGATGGTCCATTGGCGGTGTTCTTGGGAACAGGAGATACAGACCATGTTCTGCGAGAAATCCACGAAGACACTTGTGGAAACCATTCTAGCGCCGAATCACTAGTTCGAAAGGTCATCAGAGCAGAATACTATTGGGATAGCATGGAAAAAGACTCTAAGGAGTTCGTTCGAAGATGCAACAATTGTCAAAGGTTTGCGCCAATGATTCAACAGCCCCGTGAACAGCTTCATCCGGTCTTATCCCCATGCCCATTCATGAAATAGGGAATGGACATCGTCAGTCCTCTGCCATCGGCCACAGGTAAATATAAGTTCATATTATTTATGACTGACTATTCTCTAAATGGGTTGAAGCATAGGCCTTCGAAAACGTTAGAGAAAAAGAAGTGATCGACTTCATATGGGATCACATTGCATATCGATTTGGGATACCTGCGGAAATAGTGTGTGATAATGGCAAACAGTTCATCGGCAGCAAAGTAACGAAATTCCTCGAAGACCACAAAATAAAGAGGATACTATCGACGCCATATCACCCTAATGGAAACGGACAGACCGAATGACGAATAAGAATATCATCCAAAACTTGAAGAAAAGGCTAAACGAAGCCAAAGGGAAGTGGAGAGAAAAACATCCCGAGGTTCTATGGGCATATCGGACGACATCGAAGTCCAGTACCGGAGCAACTCTGTTTTCCTTAGTATATGGCTCCGAAGCCCTAATACCGGTCGAAGTCGGAGAGCTCAGCGCCAAGTTTCGACATACAACAGAGGAATCAAACCACGAGGCAATGCGTACCAACCTCGAGCTGTTAGATGAAAGACGAGAAGCGACACTCATTCGAATCGCTGCACAAAAGCAACGAATGGAGAGGTATTACAGCAGAAGAACCAATCTTCGACACTTCGAAGTCAAGGACCTAGTCTTAAGAAAAATCACCATCAATACTTGAGACCCTAATGAAAGGAAACTCGATCCGAACTGGGAAGGACCCTATCAAATCCTCGACATCGTCGGGAAAGGATCTTACAAGCTCGGAACAATGAACGGCGAACCATTGTCGAATAACTGGGACATATCACTTCTCATGCGGTACTATTGCTAAGGTATGAATTTATCTTTTATTTCATTTTATTTAAACATTCGAAACTAACTCATTGCAGGAGTTCAATCCAAGAAAACGAGACCTCAGGTTTTAAAGTACCTGTTGCACTCTTTTTTCCTTAGACCAATTTTTATCCCAAATGGGTTTTCCGGTGAGGTTTTTAACGATGAAACAATTATGTGCTACCTGAGGATAACTCAACAGTATCTAAGGCTTCTTTGCAGTCAACTCAAATACTGGGGGGCATCACCCTCTGATGTTATGTATCAATGGGTCTCGATAGGAAGAATTTTGTAATGGGCCAAACGGTTGAATGAACCGCGTTCATATAGATTAGCCGAGTCCCGACAAAAAAATATGTACGCATGCATAAATAATACAAAGAAGCACTCTCTTTTCTCGAACACATCATGTTTGAAGTTTTGTTATACTTACGATTCTGATCTATTGTGCAAAACTAACACTTGCGAAAAATGGCCCAAGGGCCAAGTAAAAGCATACCCCAAACACTCGGGGACTACACTCGAGCTATTTAAGTTTGAAATCACAAGACCTCAAAGAGGCACCCCTCGATATATTGGTCAAGGCCATCACACTTGGGGACTTTCGAAATGTTATCGGGAAACAAGTAGAAGAGACATATCTGAAGGCTACGGCCATATTAAAGACTACGGTCACATAAAAGGCTACGACCAAAATAATGCAGCTCGGAGACGTTCGACTTCCGCCATAAACTAAAGGCCTTCAAATACTTTGAAAAATCGGCTAAATAAGGCTACCCTCGGCAAAGCAAATAAAAAGGGGCTTCGATAAACTCAGTTCTCAAATAATTAAAGGCTTCGATAATATCAGCCTTCGAAAAAAACCTCAAGAGGTATCAAATTATCTTAACACAAACGAGTTAAGAGAAAATAGGGTTCCGATCATTGGGCCCTCGATAAACCCAATGGGTACAAAAAACACATGCAAGGCCTAAAGAAATATTCACTAAGTCTTTTAGCCGAAAAGGGAAAAATGATAGCCGTTTTTAGAGGCCGAATTGGGCCAACTTAAAGAGCCTAAGGGCCGATCTAAAGAGCCGAAGGGCCAATACAATTAGAGCTCAAGACCTCGCTCTCACTCGATTTGAACCCAAGGGTTCGGTTATTCTGAGCTCAAACAAATGTTAACCACAACTCGAAGATTCACCTAAAGGATATATAACGGTGAGCTCGAAATACGTAATAATCATTTGATGAAAACCTAAGGGTTCACTTTATCCTAAAACTCAAGATCAGTCGAACTTGGTTATTAAAAGATAACTCGTCGGTCAGTTTGATCGAGCCACCCTCGAGATAAGGTCTCGAACGAGTTTCGAACTCGAGGACTTACCCTCGTAAAAATGAGAAGCTTAAAGGCTTATTTCGATCACAAGTTGAACTAGAGCAATACAAATTTTCAACGTTATCAATAAACGCAAATAAACATACGAAAACATGAAAGAGAAATTTATGAAGGCATCAAAAGGAAATTTTATATTATACAAAAAAACATGTACAAGGGGCCAGTCAAAGCCTTACAAAATAGAAAAGAAAAGAAGTTATAACCTAACTACGATCGAGGCTAGTCCCCTCGAGACCGGTTTCCTCTCGAGAAGCTTCTCTAGAGGCATCTTCTTCAGCAGCCTCATCTCCGTCTTCTCCACTTTCGGACCCGCCTCGACTTCCCTCTGCTTCATCATCATTGTCAGAAGAGGCGAGTTGCCTGGCTTCGGTCTCGAGCTCTTTGGCCCGAGTAATTTCCTCGGAGAGGTCAAAACCTAAAGCATGAATTTCCTCGAGGGTTTCCCTCCGGGAGTGACACTTCGCCAAGTCACTGTGCCACTGTTCCCGGTTGGAAGCCTCGCTCAGCTGAGTTTGGACAGCCACGACATCAGCCCAGTACATGGCTATAGACTTGTCCGCCATAACCTTAGTCTTTTCGATCTCAGCCTTGGCCTCAGTAAGCCCGGCTTCGAGCTCTTTGACCCTCTTGGCCTGAGCCAAACTTTTTTCTCTAAGGCCTTGGAGTTGAGCCTCTACCGAAGATAATTGGCCAAATTTGCCTCCTTTTCCGAAGCAAGGCGGTCAATTCTAACTTTCCACCGATCACAGTCGGTCTTGACCTAATCGACATCTGCCCGGAGCACCCCGATCTTCTCCACCTTCTGCTGCAGCTGAGATATCAAAGTGTTAGCTTCCATAGTTGAGTCGATTCCATACTGAATCAGAAGGGTGGTTACCTGCTTGTCTAACTCGGCCTCCTCTTCATGATCCTTGGCCAGGTCCGCTTGAAGATCCTTTATGACCTCGTCCTTTTGGCCACAAAGAATCTTCAGGGCATTCCTCTATTCCGAGACCCTTTGAAGATCGGCTTCACACTGACCAAGGTCAGCTCAAAATTTGGCAGAGGCCTATACAAAGAGAAAAACACAAGTTAGATTAATGAGAGAATAACCTTGGAAAAAAGGCGAAGAGGAATAACCGGAAGGCAACTGGAACTTACCTTGGAAAAAAGTGAGCTTCCTCCATGAGAATCGAAGCGTCAGTGATATCGGAGGCATTATCGATCCCCACAAAGCAATCTCAGAAAGGATCATCAGCGCTAGAGTCTCCGTCGATCTCGGGGGTCTTCAGCCTTTGGGCATCCCTTATTTCCTCTTCAGAGAAGACCGACATTGAAGGAAATTGACCTATTGTCATGGCCCCGAGCGAATCGCTCAGGGCTCTCTGTCCGATCTTCCTGGTTTCAAAACCGGCCCCGCCCGGTGTAGAAGTCCATGATCGAGAAATTGTCTCGACCTCAGAAGACCTTGGGTTCATCCCCGAACTCTTCTTTGAAGCTTCCTCAATGTGAGGCTTGGTTATAACAGGTGGCAGCTCAGAATGCGAGGCGACCTCGATGGCCTTTCTAGGGAGAAATATCAACGATGAGGTGTCTTCTTCTTCCTCATCCTGGTCCCTCAACTTTTGGACCGCATCTGCCGAGAGACCGACCGCTTTTCTCTTCACCCTTCGAGGCTTGAGTTTGGAAACCTCGGATTGCGAGGGATCTTTTCTCTTCTTATCCTTTTCCGGCCTCAGAGCCGGGGATTTAGCTTCACCACCTTCATTCGAAGGCCTCAGGATGGAATCTTTGGTCAAGCCTATATGAAGAAAGATTAGTAATGAATAAAACATGTAATTGCTTCAGAATACATAAGAAGAGACCCTTATCATTTTTTCTTGGCCTCCCACCTGCCTTTAGCCGAATCCCTCCACACTCGTTCAACCCGAGTCGAAGTAGAGGCGAGCTTTTGGATCCAGTCTTCGAAATCAGGCATCTCCTCGGGCATCCAAGGGGCGGCTGCGTGATTAAAAATAAATGTTAGGCAAAATCAAAAGAAGCACAGAATCAAAGAACAAAAATTCACTTACGCTTGGCTTTCCACTCCTCAGGGAATGACATCTTTTCCTTTGGTATTATGTCACAGGTCCTCACCCGTATGAATCGGCTCATCCAGCCTCAATCTTTATCCTCGTCGATGTTCGAGAATAGAGTCTTTGTTGTTTGGCAGTTGAGCCTAATTAGCCCTCGATAAAGCCGAGGCTTGTACAATCGAATGAGCGATTCAGAGTGAACTCCAACCCCCCGGCCTCATTGGAGTAAAAGCGCAACATGATCACTATGCGCCAAAGTGAGTGGTGGAGCTGACTGAGGGTAACTTCGTACCTCCTGCAGAAGTCAAGGATCACAGGGTCGACGAGGCCCAATGTGAAGGGGTAAGTGTAAACACTTAAGAGCCCCTTCACGTGTGTGGTGATGCTCTCTTCGGGTGTAGGAATGCGCACCACTACTTCCGGACCCCATTTGCAGTCCTCCTTCATGGCATCAACGTGGCCCTCGGTAATCGAACACATGTACATCGACACATGTTCGTATCGGCCCGACACTGATGAGGGGTTATCGATTTTAAAATCAGTTTTAAGGACACATGGACCAGGAACGTATTCATGGGAGGGGGGGGGGTTCTACCGGCGTCTTATCACCGCCCGGCCGAGAGGGGGAAGATGGAGTTTTTTCCTTTTGCGGCACAGTTTTAGAGGTCTTTGCCATTTGTGTATGTAAGGGAAGTAGAAAGAAAGTGAAAAACTGGTGGTTCGGGTGAAAACAACGGTGGCGTAATAAGCAGCGATGAGAGAAAGATAAGAAGAATTAGGAACACAAAGGTTTATGATCAAAGCAAAGTAAAGTTTGAATCAACTAAAGAGGTGGTATTTATAGGTTTAAAACGACGGTTTGGTATCACTAGTAGCCGACCGACGACTGACATGCATTGATGGTTTTTTTGGGAACCGAATCGACGAGACATTTCGGTCACATCCATCACTTACATCATGGAGACGACATCATGACCGGGGCATCGAGGATTCGAGGCTCAAATTGTTTCTTATCATTTCATTCTAAGAAACGCGGGGACTATCTTTATACGGTTAAAATCGACCACACCCGATTTTACGGGCTCAAGGGTCTGCCTCGAGAGTGAGTCCGTATCGAAGCAAGCTCGAGCTCGAAGAACACGAGGGCTGAGAGATCAAGATCAGGCTAAATCGACACCGAAGTAACGGAATAATGAGATATCCGCAATCGACCGCCAATCTCGGCAAGCATCTCGGAATTGGCAGTCATTAATGGTTATTGATATCAATCATGTATTTTACTTCCGAAATTAGAGCTATACCTTATTTGGGATTCCCCTACTATATAAAGAGGAGCCCTGTTCATTTGTAAGACACGAATCATATACGCAATCACTGAGAAATAACAAACACTCTGCTCTTTTACTCGCTCTTAATTCTCTACTGTTCTTATTGTTCTTGTGGTTCATAACGTTTGATCTCGAGTCTATTCCAAACCGAGGTCGATAACTTGCGATTACACTGGATTGATCAATTTCAATCGTTTAATTCCTTTACTTATTTAGCTATTTATCAATTAGCATTGAATTACATCACATATCTTTATAACCACATTACAAGTTTAATTGTTACTCGTATTTCGAGGTAAACATTTATATTAGTTAGAATAAAGAGAAAAACCTTATACCCACTTTTTGGGTCGACAAAAGTAAAATATCTACAAGGAAATTCGTTATCGAAAATATCATTCTTCTAATTGGAATAAAACAAAAAGTACTTCGGTTACTTGCCCATTTTTATTTCTCATGTTTCAACACATTTAATAAATTTTAGCAAGAATGAGTCAATATTAGCAAAAGTTATGTATCTGATATTCTAATTAATTGATATATTCCACGTAGATTGAGATAAAATATGTTTAAGAGTCCGTTACATGGTCATGTTGATGAAGCTGCCACCGTTTTCAAAACTGGAATGTGCAGGTATTTTAGAATTTTATATCAAGTTCATGGAATCACGGATACTGTTTCTCTTTTACCAAACTGACCTTATTAAATAAGACAAACCAACTAAATAATACTGGAATGTCTTAAGAGTAAATTAATATTACACGGAATCAATTCAAGGAAACTAAAGGAAGCTCAGTTCCAACTTACATTGACCATTTCCTAAAATATCTCTGACTTATTTAGAAGTGTTAGAAGAATCCACGAAAAAACATTATAATTTTTTTTCCAACAGATACATATTAATTAGAATGACCAGAAAGATAATATATTTCATCATATTATAAGGAAGCAAGAAACCTTATAGGTAATTGAGCAGAAATACTAGTGTAAATTTTCAATTTAAAATTATAATTTACTGCGACAATGATATAAGGAAATATAAAAGTAGCTGAGCATTGAGCATTTTGCCAGAGTATCTCTATTGATTCTAGCGATGAGTTATATTACAATCAAAATACATTTGGTAACTCCTGCATTTAGAAAATGTACCGGCAACGTAGCAACATAGCTTACCTGCATCAAGTGACAGTCCAATAGCAGGCAATAACTGGTGGAAAAAGAAGCAGAGGCTGCAAGAAGGTTACATAAGCTGGAAAAAGCATGTCTTCGCCGCATATAAAACTCTACATTTCTCCAAATGGCTGATTCTGTTATGAATCTTGGTGATCTTATGAGCTGAGACTAGAAAGTAATTCACTGTTCTCAGAATCATTTTCAGGACTTGTTTCGACAACTGTTGGAGAAGATACAGGAGCTTTCTGCCCAGCCACATTTAGTCGCAACGGTCGTCCTTCAAGTTCCTAATTGCATTATAAAACTGTGAGAAACAAGGATATACCAAAAGGTCTCCAAGATACTTCATCATTATTTATCCTTACCACTTCATTCATGGTATCAAGTGCAGAGTTCATTGCTTCGGCAGAAGAAAATGTAATGAACCCAAAACCTCGAGATCTTCCTGAGGACCTGTCATAGATGACTTTTGCACTCATGAATCCCGGCTGGTCAGCAAAAGCATCTCTTAGACCTTGAGAAGTGAGAGCCCAGCTAAGATTCGCAACATATAATTTGTGAGGGCTATCTACAAAACCTTGATAGGTGCTTCTTATCTTTGCACTCATTACTTCCCTTTCACCTCCTCTTGGAACCTCAGGGAAATTTACCTTGACTGTACGACCTCCAACTTGCTGTTAAGCATTCCACCACAAATAGTAAGGAAAGAAAAAAGAGGGGCAATGTAAGAAAAGAGTACATTTGACAGTCCTCCGACTAAATCAATATGACAAACAAACTGGTCACGACAAATACAGATTACTTCAAACTTTTGTAACGACTTCCGTATTGATATACTAACTTTATTAAGTTGACACCATGTCACATCTTTCTCATTTGATAACCATCTAGCAGGTAAACATTGAACTTTTGGTGTTTGCAAAGCATTCATAGGATTCCTGTTTGTTCCCATATCATGTGAACAGTTGTGTCCTCAATTTAAGCTTTTCTCTAGACACCAAGGAGAGAATGTGGGAATTCGTGCATCAGCGAGTGCAATAACCCTCTGATACGGCCAGATGATAAGTAATGACTATAGTCTATTTAGGATGATTTTCGAGCTGTGAACATCAGGCGCTCTCTATGCCTCAGAGCGTTTAGTAAGCTCCAGAGAGCATTCTGTAAATTTGTAGTAAAAATGTCTTACACAGCCCGATTACTAGCTTTGTCAAACTTGACTGATTAATCGTTTATTCCTCTTTTCTCCCCAGAAAGAGGGAAAAAGAAAAAAAAATAAAAGGATACCTTATAGAAGTTAAAGATACTAAGAAACAAAGAGGACCCAAGCTACATATTACACAGAGAAGAAATCTATCTATATTCTTGCAGTTGTTACATATTTAGAACACTGATCTACCTTTACCATAAAGTGGAGCAGTAGGAAAATAATTAACTACATTCTAAGTTGCTCGGACACGAGTGCGGATCTAGAGGTCGGATCCCTCAAGATATAAATTCTAAGATTCGGGGACACGGATCCTAGTACGGATACGGGTGCGGGGATCCGGCTAAAAATAATTCAAAAATATAAAAATATATCTAGATTATGAGGGGTTTGGTGGAATACTTATGTATAGCTTGTAAAATGTGCATTTCTTTTTTATTCTTAAGTTGTATTGTAGATAAGTAAAGAATTGATTTCCTCGATAAGGTATATTATTTTCTTCATCGCTCTAGTTTTGGTTCTGATTTCGGGAATCAAATCATATCTCATCTCGAATTTTTCCGCTAGTCGCGGTCAAAGTACCCAAAATTGTTTGATCAAATCCGGTACGGATCCCATACCCACACCCATACTAGTGTCGTGTCGACATGAGTACGGCACCTAAACTGCCGTGTCGGAGCAACTTAGACTACATTTCTTAACAGATGCATAGGTAAAACATCCATTATTCATCACATGAGCAATGAATAGCAATGAATGACAAGGAGACAAACATGTTTTCTTGTCGAGACAAAGTCCAAGGGAAGCCTTGGAGCAACGGTTAAGTTGTCTCCGTGTGACTGATGCTTGCTTTAGGGTAGACTGTCTATATTACACCTCTTGGCTTGCAGCTCTTCCCCGGACGCTGTGTGAATGCAGGATGTTTTGGGCACCGGGCTACCCTTTTACAAAGTCATCAGTTCAAGATAGGCAAATAACACACCATCTTAATTATATTCCTAATGATTGAATATCAAAATTTAACAGGGGTATTACTATGTTTTGGTATCCCAGACAAATAATTTCTTTTTGACAGCTTAGCAATGCATAAAAGAATCCTTGCACTAAAATGATGAGCGAAGTGTAAACTTACAGATCCATCAAACAAGCGAATTGCTTCCTTTGCCTCTTCAACACTTCCCATCGTAACAAATGCAAATCCACGACTCCTATCTGTAACTCTGTCATAAACAATCTATAAATCCATGAAGAAAAAAAACAATGAGTTTCACTTTGTCATATATTCTAAAAACGAATATGACATCCATCGAAAGTCGAACTAAAGTACAAACAAGCTTGATACTTGGAAATCATGAGCCCAGTTTCAACTACAGCTACGTTAATCTACTCAATGCTAAAAGTCTTCTTTCAGTTATAATCCACAATAGCAAACCAATTTTCTCCGGCATCAAGATAAAAAAAAAAAAAAAAAAAAAAAAGGAGTCTGGGGAGGGTAGTGTGTACGGAGACCTTACCCCTACCCTGGGGTAGAGAGGTTGTTTCCAATAGACCCACGGCATCCTTCCCTCCAAAAACTCCCCACCTTGTTCTTGGGGTGACTCGAACTCACAACCTCTTGGTTGGAAGTGGAGGGTGCTTACCATCAGAGCAACCCACCTTGTCTAATGATTTAAGAATTTGAATTACGACATCTGCATTAGTCTTGCCCGTCTCAACGATCAGTTCAGAATGTCTATGCTATGAGATTTTGTCAAAAAGTTGATAAATAGCGGACAAGAGCAACCACATTTACAACTTCTATGACTACCATATGCCACTTAGCGTTCTAGGTATGAGTTCAGCCGAACCAAGTAGTAGTGGCTTGGATGTTGTATAATGTGTTGAAAATTTTACTTTAGTACAAATAATTGATCTCGAACCATGTAAATCATACGAGTTGTGGTAGAACCTGGAATGCTAATCCATAAAGTTCAAATCTTGGATCAGACGATGCCACCTATCTTTATGTCCAACCATACCCCAAAAACTGACCTATATGATAGTTCATTAAGGTAAATCATTTTTCAACAATTAGATATTTTGCCAACTGACAATTAGTCTTAATTACCAATCTCAATGATCAATGTTAAGAGTTCATAATAATAGGATTGTGTTGCCTAATCAGTAAAATAATTGGAACTTCACCACATGAACAGAAAAGAGCCAAAGAAGAAAATTATAAAGAATCCAATCAAAGCAACAAAAACTGAAAGCAGACCTCAACATTAGCCACTGTACCAGCTTCAGCAAAGATTTCAGACAATTGAGAAGAGGTCATTGAAAAGGGCAAATTACCCACGTACAATCTACCACCTTCAACTGACTCTGACTCAACACCTTCTTCTTCTTTTTCTTCAATTTCCTCTTCTTCTTCGTCATCTTCTTGGACAACCTCAACTCCATCAGACACAGAAGCATACGTGCTCAAAAAGATTGAAGAGCGATAAAGAGAAGAAATGGGGAAATGGACTTTGAGTTTTGTTGAGTTTATCTTGAAGTTGAAGTGAGTATTATGAGTACTTAAGGAAAGATGGTCTACTGAGAATTTAGGCTTTTGAGTGAAGAGATACAATGAAGAAGTAGAAGAAGTAGATGCTGTAGCAGCAACAGAGAAGCAAGAACCTGACATTTTTTGTACCGAAGAACCAGCTCGGGGTGATGCTTCTTGGGCAGATTCAGTGAAGAAACGAGAGAAGATCAGAAGATAAAATTTGAGGTTGGTTTAATGGGTTTGGCGGATAAGACCGAGATATGGGGTTTTCATGATTTAATTTAGAGTGCTTATTTGGATTAAAACTCTAGATTAATATACTTCGGGAAAATCACTCTCCGACTTTATTTTAAAAAAAAAAAAACTCTCTCCAACAAAATTATGCACCTTGTTATAAATAGAATTGTATTTAAGGTGAATGTCTATATTTTAGAAATATTTTAGGGATGAATTAAAACCTCTCTCCAACAAAATTATGCACCTTGTTATAAATAGAATTGTATTTAAGGTGAATGTCTATATTTTAGAAATATTTGGGATGAATTAAATGGAATATTTTAGGGATTATAAATAGAGAGGTTTTATTCCATTTAATTCATCCCAAATCAATACGAATTATCTCTCTACTTTTCTTTGCAATTCTTCTTTTATTATTTTATAACACGTTATCAGCACGAGACTCTAACCAATCGAGTAGAAGCTTTGGGATTGAGCATAAATATATACGGTCAAAATCGGGCTCGTCTGATTTCACAGGCATGAGGAGCTGCCTTGAAGGTAAGCTCGTATTGGACCTGGCTCGAGCTCGATGGCAGAGTATGGAGCGTGAAGATCGAAGTGCTCGCTGAAGAATGAAACCGAGCATGATCGACTTCGAGTGAGGCATAATAACATAACGGCGAGATATTAGCAACCGAGCAAAGATCTCGGCGGAAATCCCGGAACAGATCGAATCAAGCGGTTATTGACACCAATCATGAGATTTATTTATTAGAGTTGTACCTTATTTAAGATTTCTCTACTATATAAAGAGGGACCTCATTCATTTGTAAGACAACATCATTCACTGATAAAGAATATATATGCTGCTCTCTAGTTATCTTGCTATGTATTTACTATTCATTGTTTTTCACTATTGTTCATTATTGTCCTTGTTGTTCAACCTCGAGACCATCTCGAATCGAGGTCGAAACGTTACTCGAAGCACTGGTTTGGTTCACTTTACTGTTCAATTTATCTATATAATTCATTGTTTATCAATTGGTATTGGATCAGATCACGTGTCCTTAAAACTACAATATAAGTTTAATTGTTACTCGAATTTTAGGGTAAACAATTTAGCGCCCACCGTGGGGCTAAGGATAATAGTGATTGTTCGGTACTTATTTTGGTAAAACACACTATTTTACGCTTGTTCTTGTCAAGAATTTTTGCTTTCAGGTTGAAACATGTCAAACTCACAAAACGCATCCACCACGGTGACAATAGCCTCGGACTTCACGGGGAAAACAAATATGTGATTGCTCCAGGAATCGAGGTACCACAGGCTGATCTCGGGGGAGTACCTTCTATCAACCTAGTCGACGTCAGTTCGCACGTTGCTCTGAATGCGGACTTAGGCGCATATCTCGAGGGGAGTGTACGCAAAGAAGGCCGATCTGATGGTTATGGTACACAGGGCAGAGGAGACGAAATAGTCAATCTCCAAGTGATATTCGAAATGCTTCAGGCTTAACAAACCGCCGTTGCTCAGTTACAAAATCAGCACAGAACTCTAAATACGTTCAAGCCGGAGATTACTCGCTGTACCGAGTCAGTACCGAAAAGTTTGAGCGATAACACATCGGAGACCGATCCTGCCGCAATGAAAGTGCTCGAGGAGCTCACCAAGAGAATTGAATCAGGAGAAAAAAAGCTCGAAGCCAATGATAAAAAGGTTGAGACTTACAACTCTCGAGTTGACCAGATATCGAGGGTACCACCAATCTTGAAAGGAATTGATTCAAAGAAGTTTGTTCAAAAATCCTTCCCTCTAAGTGCGGCTCTGAAGCCCATTCCAAAGAAGTTCTATATGCCTGACAGACCCAAATATAACGGGACCACTGACCCCAATGAGCATGTTACCTCTTACACATGCGCCATTAAGGGTAATGATCTGGAGGACGACGAGATCGAGTCTGTGTTATTGAAAACGTTCGGAGAGACCCTGTCGAAGGGAGAAATGATTTGGTATCACAACCTGCCACCAAATTCCATCGATTCATTTGCCATGTTGACGTATTCTTTTGTAAAAGCGCACGCCGGGGCCATAAAGGTCGCAACAAGGAAATCAGACCTCTTCAAGGAAGACAACGGGATAATGAGATGCTAAGGGAGTTCGTGTCCTGATTCAAATGGAGCGCATGGAGTTGCCACCGATCACAGACGATTGGGCCGTTCAAGCTTTCACCCAAGGGTTGAATGAATGGAGTTCGATAGCGTCACGTAAGTTGAAACAAAATTTGATCACGTATCCAGCTGTAACTTGGGCAGATGTACATAATCGGTATCAACCGAAGATCAGGGTTGAGGATGACCAATTAGGAGCTCCTTCCAGTTTGGTGCGTCCAAACAGGTCGACAGGAAAAAATCAGAGGGACGTCAACAGGGAGCCAAGGTCGAACAAAGATCGATACCAACCATATGCCGCAAATTAAAGAAACAACTTTCTAGGACGCAACTCCACTCGTAATGATCGAAGAAGTGATCGAGGACAAAGTTCTTGGGGACTTATGAGTAAAACTGGTTTTGACAAGTATGCAGATCCCACAGAGGCACCTTGGCAATCAGAATACAATTTTAACGTCGATGCGCATTGTATCGACTATCGAAAGGATAAAAGACACTAGGTGGCCCAGACCCATACAGACCGATCCTTCTCAAAGGAACTCAAATTTAATGTAAAAGTATCATGGCACACACGGTAATAGGACCGAGGATTATAGGAAATTGAGGGAGGGGGTAGACCGTCTATTCAACGAGGGCCACCTTTAAGAGTTCCTCAGCGATCGAGCTAAGAATCACTTCAGGTAAAGGGACACCAATAGGAAAAATGAACAAGAAGAACCTCAACATGTCATTCATATGATCGTCGGTGGGGTCGACGTTTCACAAGGACCCATATTCAAATGCACTAAGGTGTCGATCACTAGAGAAAAACGAACCCGAGATTGTGTGCCCGAAGGCACTTTATCATTCAACGACGAAGAAGAAGAAGGCATTTCTCAGCCCCATAACGACGCTCTGGTAATTTCTATCTTGTTAAATAAAGTTCAAGTTAAGCGTCTTTTAGTGGATCTAGGTAGCTCGAAAAACATCATCTTATCGAGGGTCGTGGAACAGCTTGGCCTACAGGACCAAATCGTACATGCATCTCGAGTCCTAAACGGCTTCAATATGGCTAGTGAAACGACTAAGGGGGAGATTTATCCTATCGGTGAACGTGGCTGGAACAATCCAAGATACTAATTTCCATGTAATCGAAGGCGACATGAGATATAATGCACTACTCGGAAGGCCTTGGATCCACAACATGAGGGAAGTAGCGTCGACCCTCCACCAAATGATAAAGTTCCCAATGATGAATGGTGTAAAAATAGTATACGAGGAACAACATGCTGTGACGAAAATGTTTGTGGTCGATGAAGTAACATTGATCTTGACACTATAAACCTCGGAAAGATCGAGCATCAAAGGTAAACAGACAGCCAAATAGCAATCACCGCCCCCAGCCTCGACCGAATCGGAGAAACAGGTAGTAGAAGGAGAAGAAGATGATGATTTTCTAACCCCTAGAACCTTTGTTGTTCCCGAAGATTCGGATGCCACCAAATCAACGGTCAAAGATCTGGAACAGGTTATACTGATCAAGTACCTGCCCGAACGAAAGGTATACCTGGGAACGGGGTTAACTCCCGAACTCAGGAAAAAGCTTATTCAATTTCTTATTGATAACATAGACTGTTTTGCATGGTCCCATTTAGACATGACAGGGATCCCACCGGAGATAACAACACATCGACTGAGCCTGGACCCCAAGTTTAGAGCGGTGAAGCAAAAGAGAAGGCCCCAGTCCGAGGTAAATCCCTCCTTCATAAAGGACGAGGTAACTAAACTTCTCAAAATAGGGTCCATTCAGGAGGTGAAATACCCCGAATGGTTAGCTAATGTTGTTGTAGTCCCTAGGAACAATCTTAGAATGTGTGTAGACTATAAGGACTAAACAAAGCATGTCCCAAAGATTATTTTCCATTGCCTAACATCGATCGCATGATCGATGCCACGGCCGTCCACGAGATCCTTACTTTTCTCGATGCCTATTATGGGTATTATCAAGTCCAAATGAACCCGGAAGACCAAGAAAAGACTTCGTTTATCACCAAGTATGGAACATATTGCTATAATGTCGCCCTTTAGGCTAAAAAATGCGGGGGCTACATATCAACGCCTAGTAAATAAAATGTTTGAAGAAAAAATAGGTAAGTCAATGGAAGTTTATATTAATGACATGCTAGTAAAGTCCCTGTGCGTAGAGGATCATTTGGCTCATTTGCAGGAAACGTTCGAGATCCTAAGGAAATATAACATGAATCTCAACCCCGAGAAATGTGCTTTCGGGGTCGGTTCGGGAAAATTCCTTGGCTTCATGGTATCAAATCGAGGAATCAAAATCAATCCCGATAAAATCAAGGCCATCGCCGACATCACCGTCGTGGACAGTGTAAAAGTCGTACAAATGCTAACTAGATGGAGTAGCTGCCTTAGGCCGATTCATCTCGAGGTCATCAGATCAAAGCCATAAGTTCTTCTTTCTACTCAAAAAGAAGAATGATTTCGCATGGACCCCGGAGTGTCAACAAGAATTGGAAGAATTGAAGCGATTCCTATCGATCCCACCACTACTTCACACTCCGAAGGCAGATGAGAAAATTTTCTTGTACTTGGTGGTATCCGAAATTGCAGTAAGCGATTTCCTAGTTCGAAAAGAGCAAGGCACGCAGATTCCTATTTATTATGTAAGCCGAACCTTAGGAGAAAAAAAAACTAGGTATCCGCTGTTAGAGAAATGGCACTCACACTAATAAGCGCTTCTAGAAAATTGAAACCATATTTCCAATGTCACTCCATATGTGTATTAACCACTTACCCACTCCGTAATATTTTTCACAAGCCCGAACAATCGAGCCGATTGGCCAAATGGGTCGTCGAACTTAGTGATATCGAATATCAACCCCAAACGACCATCAAGTCTCAAAATTTTAGCAGACTTCGTCGCTGGTTTCACGCCAACCCACGTACATGAAGTTGAAAAGGAGCTCTTATTAAAATCAGGTACATCATCGGGGGTATGGACCCTTTTAAGATATGGTGTTTCGATTGTGAAGGGGTCTGTGCTAGGCATCATTTTTAAGCCGCCCACGGGTAACACAATTAGAGAATCTATCAAAACCTCTAGATTGATTAACAACAAGGCCGAGTACGAGGCCATAATTGCAGGTCTTGAGCTAGCTAAAAGCTTGGGAGAAGAGGTCATTGAAGCTAAGTGTGACTCTTTACTGGTAGTAAACCAGATAAACAAAACCTTCGAAGTTCGAGAGAATAGAATGCAAAGGTATTTGGACAAGTTGCAGGTAAATTTGCATTGTTTCAAGGAATGGACTTTACAACATATACCTCGAGAACAAAACAACGAGGCCGATGCACTCGCAAATTTGGGGTCATCGGTCGAGGAAGATGAGATTGGCTCGGGGATTGTCATTCAACTCTCGAGATATGTGATCGAGGAAGGGCATGCCAAAATAAGTTCTACAAGCTTAACCTGGGACTAGAGGAATAAATACATTGAGCACTTGAAGAATGGAAAACTCCCATCGGACCCTAGAGAATAGAGGGCCCTACGAACTAAAGCTTCTCGTTTCACATTAGACAAAGACGGAACATTATATAGAAGAGCATTCGATGGACCACTGGCAGTATGTTTGGGACCGGAAGACACCGATTATGTTCTACGAGAAGTCCACAAAGGCACTTGTGGGAACCATTCCGGCACCGAGTCACTAATTCGCAAAGTCATTAGAGCGGGATACTACTAGGATAGCATGGAAAAAGACTCTAAGGAGTTTGTTCAAAGATGCGATAAATATCAAAGGTTTGCACCGATGATCCACCAACCCGGAGAACAACTTCACTCGGTTTTATCCCCATGGCCATTAAAGAAATGGGGGATGGATATCGTCGGCCCTCTGCCATCGGCCCCAGGTAAAGCTAAGTTCATTTTATTTATGCCTGACTATTTCCCTAAATGGGTTAAAGCACAGGCTTTCGAGAAGGTCAGATAAAAATAGGTTATAGATTTCATCTGGGATCACATCGCATGTCGATTTGGGATACCGACAGAAATAGTATGCGACAATGGTAAGCAATTTATCGGTAACAAAGTAACAAAATTCCTCGAAGACCATAAAATTAAAAAGATATTGTCAACACTGTATCACCCTAGTGGGAATGGACATGTCAATCGACGAACAAGACTATCATCCAAAACTTGAAGAAAAGGCTGAACGAAGCTAAAGGGGAATAGAAAATTCTGCCCGATGCCCTTTGGCATATCGAACAACATCAAAGTCCAGCACAGGAGCAACTCCATTTTCCCTAGTATATGGATCCAAAGCCTTGATTCCAGTCGAAGTCGGAGAATCCATGCTAGGTTTCAACATACAACAGAGGAATTGAATCATGAGGATATGAATACTAGCCTCGAATTGCTAGATGAAAAACGAGAAGCTGCACTCGTTCGAATGGATGCACAAAAGTAACGAATCAAAAGGTACTATAATAGAAGAACCAACCTTCACCTATTCAGAATCGGGGACTTAGTACTAGGGAAAGTCACTATCAACACTCAAGACCCTAATGAAGGGAAGCTCGGCCCAAATTGGGAAGGACCCTACCAAGTCCTCAATATAGTCGGAAAAGGGGTCTTATAAACTCGGATGATGGACGGTGAATTGTCGCCCCCCCTTTCCCCCCAAAGCACTCCTTTCGGGGCCCGGTTGAAAAAGAAGGGATTTATGACATTGGGTTGATACAACTCTTTCCTTTTGGGAAAAGGGGTTAGCATTTTTGAAGAGGCGCCACCTAACGATTTTAAGGTGCGTTAGGGCACCTAAGGGGGTTCATTTATAACTACGTTTTAAAACCAGAGACAGGGTAAGGTCTTGAAATTATCCTAAGGGAAAGGTATTTGGCACCCCTCAGGATCCACAAGTGTGGTTCCCGGCCAAACAACTTTTTTTGTGAATTTGTACAATTTAGCAAATAAATAAGTATGGCTCAAATAGTAGGGGATTTAAGTCTAAGTACACAGATATTTGAAAACAGTTAATGGAAAGATAGATTTTGAAAGTAATTACAATCTAAGCATGTAAAAGGATATCCTAAGTTTGTTTATAATATGGATCACATCAATGCAATACCCGGTATGACACTCCTCAAAGAGGGGCTACACGTGGTATTAACGCACCGGTCATCATATCCATATCTACCATTTCCCCCTGTGAAGATAATTAAAGCAAGTGTTGCTCACGACCTCTATTGCATGCTGTTACCATCCCTTCCTATCAGTCCCGGAGGACATATAAGGAAGGTGCTAGGCAGACCCTCAAGTTTTAATGGGAAAAATTACTAAGGCGACACATAATAAAACATATAAGATTTCAATTAGGGGGAGCATGGAAAGCAAATAGAAGGCTCAAGTATACCTCCACACATAGTACACATAAACAACATGGCTCATGCACAATTAAGGTCCAAATTCAGGTTTAGATCCTAAACATGGTATCTAAGTGATAACACAAAGACAGTTTTATTGCATAACTCAGAGAGGAAGTCCTAATCAGGCTTGCCTACTGGTTTTAAGCATGCTGACTGTTAAGCACTAATCACAAAAGACAGTTCTGGTTTTTATTTTCCTTGTGGTTGATTCCCTAAGGCTTGCCTAGGCGTGGGATAATTCTCAATAGTTACCAGATTTATTAAAGAAACTGTTAAAAGTTGTTTTGCCTAAATAAGTTGTACTTAGGTGTTCCACAAAATGCAGAATCATTACCAGTTGTTACAAATATGGTAAAACAATTTATTGGCCTTTTTCATGCATTAGTGTCTAGGCATAAAATGAGTTCCTAAAACATGATATCTAGTATGCACATATAGAGATGCGGAATGGTTGTATGCAGAACTCCTAGGCAGGATTTTCTAAGTGCATGAAGTTACAGTATTTGAAAATACTTTCAGGAGATGCAGCAAGTATGAGAATGGCCTGTTTAGTAGCGTATTGTTATCCTAGGCAGGATTTCTAAGTGTACCACAAGATTACAACATTATTAGACCATGGTTTGTAGCAGACTTATATCAATGTTTAATCCTAGAGCATGATTTTCGAAGTGATAGATGATAATACCATAATGAGATGCTGAAACAATAAACATGGGACCTAAGGAGTAGGATATCTAATGCATGATATATGAGTCCTACACAGGATTTCTATTGCACAGGCAGAGAAATAAAACCTAAAGCATGATTTCTACCCTTATTAGTAACTATGGCATGCATATTACCCACCCTTTTTTTTACTATCCAACCCCAGAGTTGTTTACAATTATTTATTACAGACCATTAAATAGGAATTACATATCTGAAAAGTAAAGAAAATAAGAAGTTAACTATAGGGAGCCTACAGTATAGGCCCAAGTCTCCAGGTCCTCAATGCCAAGTATTGTTTCACGACCTTTTCCACAATCCGGGTGTGTTAGAGTTCCCTAAGGACCTCAAGGGATCCCGGGCAGTGGTCACACCCAGATTTTATAGACAAGATAGAGTAAGTGTAGTGTGGAATGGCCAGCCTTTGTGTGTCAAAGTTCAGAGGGAGCTCAAGGGTTCCAAGGCAATGCTCACACAGAGGGGGCAGAACTTAAGGGGTCTAAGAATAGAGTAAGAGTGCTTGATATAGTTTGAAAAACTTTGAGTAAGAAAACAATTTTGGAAAAGAGACTTAATGGAAATAGTTTTCATAACAAAAAGTTTAACTGATGAAAACAATTTGAAAGAACATGAACACTAATCTCATAACCAAAGCAAAGTCAGCATCACAAAAAGGACCCAGAATGGTCCAACACTCACAAGCAGGGGTAATGAGGTTTGAGGGACAAATACAGAGCATGTGAGGGCAAACATGTAACAGGCAGTACACAATCAGAAGTTCCTAAGGGTTCAGGGGATTGGGGGATACAGTGGGGCATAAGATTATACTAACAGGACCAAATAGTTCAATCTAGTAGGATATACCCTAATCAAACTAATGTACCAATCATGGACATGGAGATTCACATAAAGACACATGTGTTAAGTACATATGGGCATGCTGGTCATAACAAATAAAGGATAACTTAACATGTGAATGGAGTTCATGATTCTAGTTACATGTTGAACAACAAAATGATAAGTAAAAGCAAATTAGAAACACAATGAATTGCAACAGTAGTAGAAACATGTTGGTTTGAGAACTGAAATCAGAATTAGGACATACCAGTGAGATGAAGAAAGCAGTAACACAAAGCAGAAGATAGGAGATGCACAGTAGTTAGCCTTGGCTTGCAGACGGCTAACTTAAAGTAGTAGCAAGTAGCACAGAAGAGAGAATAGAGAGAGTATCAAGTTTTAGTTGTGATAGAGAGAGAGTTGAACAGATTAGTTCGTGTCCTTTAATGAGAGAAGAGCATGCATATATATAATTTTGAAAACTAGGTTGAAGTAAGGTAAAAATCATAATCAATTAACAAATACGGAACTTAGCACAAGTATTCCATAATTAAGGGAGTTATTCAAACGGTGAGTAACAAATAAGGAAAGGGACCATATATAACTTAAAGGAATATTTAAATAGTGTGAAATCAGCATAAGTATCCCTTTATTGAAAGGGTTAAATTCAAACGACTAATAGGAAAATAACAAATAAGGAAAGTTCCCATGCATATACCATATAAGGAAACAATTTCAACCTAATACAAGTATGCAATTGAGGCTAGGTTCATCAGATTAGGGATCAATTAACAGTAAATCAACCATGTAACAAGGTAAAAAATAAGTTAAAGGTCAGAAATTAGTAAGAATATTCCATAAGAATCAGTAAGGTTTTCAAATCACAAAGAATCAGGGATTCAAAATAATAAATCAAGAAACCTAACAGAGAATCAGGGATTCGAACAGGAATAACATCAATTAGGAAAATAATAGGCAAGACATAGCAATGTAAAGAATCACATAGAATCAGGGATTCGATGCAAGCACACAGTAAGTGACTAAAGGAATTAACAAACGAACATGATATAACAAGTAGAATTAAAGAGTCAAAAACCCAAATGACTATAGTAGCAAAATCACATAGGTTTAGAGACAACGTAGTAACACTAAAGGGATTAAACGGAACGAACACGATATAAACAGAAGAAAACAAAACCAGGAACCCTAATGAGCAAAAATAGGGTAAAATCACAGAAAACTTAAAATGTTTATGAGAAATAAGAGTTCATACAATTAAATGAGCATATCAGTCAAAGAGAGACTCAGAACCTAAGAAAACATAGAGTTTTCAACATAAGAAGTCAAATGAAAAGAGAACTTCGAATAAATCGTTGAAACATAGAAAGAATCATAGAATGATACTAAAAGCAGAAGAAAAATTAATTTTTGAAAGAGGGGTTATGAAACCCTAATTTTGAGATGAAGAAACGTTTAGAAATAGGAAGGTTTTTTGAAGGAAAACATGTAAAAGATCCATAATTTACACAGATCTAAAAGAAATTGAAAAAAATCTTAAGAGTTAGGGTTTCAGAGAACCCAGAAAAGATAAAAACCTCAAAATGTTTACCGGCTTTAGCCGGAAAGTCATAGATCTTACTCGAACAGCCAGAGGTGGCCGGAAAATGGAATGAAGGACCATGGTAGGAGTTGAACTGCTCCAGATTCACTTGAGGACCTCAGGGTAGCATCAAACCGGCGTGGGGTGAAGCAAATGCCAGGAGAAGGTGAGAGGACATGGCTTCCGGCGAGGGAGGTAGCCGGAGAGGTGGATAGGGTCCATCGGAGAGGAGGGGAGATGAGAAGGTTCTAGAGAGAACTAGAGATAGAGAGAGGGAGATAGAGAGACCGGTTGAGAGAGAATGAGAAGGGGGGATGAGAGACGGGGGTAGTCATTAGGGGTTAAATTAGGAAGGGGCTGATCTGGACCGTTGATTCAAAATAATCAACGACTTAGATGGAATGGGGATTGGGCCGGGTAGGATAGGGTATCGGGCTTGGGGTCTAGTGGGTTATTTAATTAGACCAGGTTTAATTAGGCTGTAATTTAAACAAGAATGGCTAATTGTTAAGTACCCATTAAAATTAGATAAATAACTAATAAAAATAGCTAATAATTAGATAAAATGAAATTAAGGCTAAATAGGTGAAATTAAGATGCTATTATTTAAAATATAAAATGACGGATTATTGAATTAAAATTTCATAAATTGTACAATTAGGCTATTAATTGCAAAATTGTTTCAATTATAGCCAAATAATGTCAAATCTGCTAATTTGTGAAATAATTAAATCCTAATAGGGTCAAAAATGATATATTGAGCTAAGAAATATTTTGAAATTATTTGTAATGCAATTTATGAATAATTATTGGATGTAATGTACTAAATAAATTAGAAAATAAATTAATAAAAATATGGAAAATTATTGAAAAATACCAATTATTATAAAAAGTGATTTTGAAGGTATATAATGCAAATTTTAAAATAATTTGAGGAAAAAGTTGGGTATCAACAACTGCCCCTCTTTACCCGGGAAGGATGCAAGTGTTATCGGGTAAAACATGATGGCCAATTTTTGACCGGGCGAAATGGTTTGAAGAGATTTAGGCCGCACCCTGGTTTCTGAGTTGCCTACATATCCCTGGTTTTACAGGAATCAGGCCGTATGTAGTTCAGCGGGCATCGACAAGATATACTGATGCAGTTTTATAAGAAAGGACGCAACATATATGGTTGGGCGAATAAGCGGTTTACGAAATGGTTAGGAGAACTGGAGCGGGACCGCTCTTGCCAGGACAACCGTTGCTTTCCGGATTACCTGTAAATAGATAGTACAAGCATATATTGTGCGTAATTTAAACATGATGCAGGTTCCCGTCGGACTATGAATGCTGTCTTCGGATGGTTAGGGATGACGTCCTTAAACCATGATGTCCTGGGCCATGAATTGCTTGATGCAGGATTCACAAGCCATGAAATGATGTTCTCGGGCTATGAAAATGGTGCCTCCGAACCATGACGCCTTTGAATAATGATATGCAAAAATTAAAAAGGATCCTCAGGCCATGTCATGGTGATCTCAGGCCATGAAGATGGTGCCTCCGAACGATGGCGCCTTTGGATAAGTTGGCAATATTTCAGCCTATGAAGATGCAATAGTATGATGCTGACAAGACAAAGCTTAGTCTTGCGAATTGAAGGGCAGAGCTTAGCACACAGAAAAATCAGAATAAATAGTGCTTGAGATAGCATTGAGTTTCAATGAAAAGTAAATTGGAGGCAGAGCTTAGCCTCGAAAGGTAGAATGGTAGCCTTATGCAAAATGCAGATGGATATAGAGCTTAACCTCGAAAGGCAGAATGGTAGCCTTATGTAGATGCAGATAGAGGTAGAGCTTAACCTCGGAAGGCAGAAAGGTAGCCTTATGCAGATGCAGATGGAGACATAACTTAGTCTCGAAAGGCAAAAAGGTATCCTTATGCAAGATGGAAGGCAGAAAGGTAGCCTTATGCAAGATGGAAAACAGAAAGGTAGCCTTATGCAAGATGGAGGTAGAGCTTAACCTCATGCAGATGAAGACATAGCTTAGTCTTGGAAGGCAAAAAGGTAGCCTTATGCAGATGCAGATGGAGACAGAGCTTAGGCAGAAAAGATAGCCTTATGCAGATGGAAGGCAGCAAGGTAGCCTTATGCAAATGGAGGTAGAGCTTAACCTCGGAAGGCAGCAAAGGTAGCCTTATGAAGGATTAAATGAATGACAGTAGAGATTCTTAGCTGATAATAGATTGGGGCATTGTGATTATTGAGAGCATTGTGACTACAGAGCATTACTTGTGTTCGCTGATAGCAAATGTCGGCAAGTGCAACGGTTTTGAGAATCGTATTTTGAACAACGTTTGTCCCTTGGGCGGATAGTACATTTAGGGATTTTTCAACCTTAGTGCCTGCATCCAAAGAAAAATCGTGAGTTTTGTAAGGGGGAAGTTAGTTCGTATCCCCGCTGGCTTTGCTTGACTCGTCTGGCTTGATCTGATGATACTGTTCATATCGTTTAGGGTAGTGTTTGGTAAACAGAGCTGTTTTTAAGAATAAGCATGCATGGTCTTGTAAAAAAAAGGTGATGCAAATATATAATTTAAAATAGCTTTTAGATGAACCGACGGCCGTGACGTGGTTCAAGACATTGCAACCTCTCCTGCTACGGAATTTTGAGGATCTTCCTCAAAATTCTGCCCCAGTGTGCTGGGTCGATGCTTCTGACTGTTGCACCTGCGGCTACTGGCTGAACTTGCTTCGGAATTTTGAGGTTCCTCCTCAAAATTCTGCCCCAGTTTCCAATTGTGGGGGAAAATGAAATTGTTATTGAATTGTGACTGTCACGCCCCAAAATTGAGAGACGTGACCGACACCCAACCGGGTGACCCCAGTCAAGAGAACCTGATTTGCCTTTCCTACCCAACGCGCTTCTTTGTGTTTATATCATTCATTATTTATGTGAAACAGTGAGATAAGCTTAAAAGTGTGTGATTACCACAATAAATCTAATTTTTCCTCATTTTACATTATTATACTAGACTTCCCAAAACATACATAATAGATACAACACTTCCCAATACGGACACGATTACGAGCAAATACAACCGCTACCCAAAAATATATATATACACCCACATAGTGTCTCCGGATCCTCTAAGAGTACTAGGAGTTTATACCATGCTTGCCGGCAAACAGGGCCCCGGCTATACCTTACAATACATAATATACTCAAAAGGAGATGGCATGAACTACACATGGCCCCGAGAGGAAGTGGGGTTCACCAGTACAGCTGAGAAAGGATGAGGAGAAAGCACCACTAACGGCGAGCTGAGCAATCTGCTATGGACCCACCTACATCCATATAAAAAGATGTAGCGCCCCCGACAAAATGGACGTTAGTACTGTGGAATAGTACTAGTATGTATGGACAAACTTTATCCCAAGTACAATCAAACAATACACAATTTAGAGACAGTAATAGAACCAATCAATCAATGCACGTGGAAAGAAACATCCAAAATCAACAAGTTTCACAATATCTCCTTTTTCCCTTTCAACATCACCATATTCAAGAGTTTCCCGGATTTTTCATTTCGATAGTGATAATGATCACATTCCATCCTTATTACCTTGGCCACCCTTATTACCTCACATCTCATCAAGCTTATTACTTCGTGTTGCGGCGAAACCCGATCCCACCTGATAATCATATTTCATAACAGCTGTCACACCTCCTTTTTATACACCCCAAGGGGGTATGGGAGTTTTTCCAATTAAAGTGACATTATTCGAAATGGGATTATTTTATTTATTAGAGTCGCCACTTGGAATAGTTTATTTGGTGTCCCAAGTCACCGGTTTATCTTAAACCCAAATCGAGGAAAATTTTATTTTTTAAAGTCTGCGAACCAGAAATTCTAGATAAGGAATTCTGTTAACCCGGGAGAAGGTGTTAGGCAATCTCGGGTTCCGTGGTTCTAGCACGGTCGCTTAGTGATTATTACTTGGCTTAAATTGTTTAACTACTCATCTTTAGGGCCTCTGTGCATTTACCTTTAAACTACTTTTAATCGCTTGATTGTTCATAATTAAAGAATTGAGTTGCGCGTACGTATACTCTTTTCCTTTGGCACGTCAAAAATCATGTCACGCGAACGTGTCCATAATTAATAACGCTTTGTTTATTTTTTTTTTTTTAAAAAAAAAAAGAAGTTTGTTTGAAGTTGCGTGAACACATACTTTGAGTTACTTTTAGAATTAAATTCGCAATTATGTTACGC
>ML397191.1:0-44394 GCA_005239525.1 Nicotiana knightiana
GTAGGAGACTTCTATTTCAATTGGGAAATACTTAAACCCGTCAAAACTCGGTTTTTCGCCGAAATGGGGACCCTGGCGTTTGGACCCAAAGGCCTGGCTAGCGCCAGGTAGCGTTAGGTTGTTTGGCTCTGTCGCCCGGCTATCGCCCGGGTGTCTCTTTTCGCGTATTTTTCGACGTATTTGCATCTTTTTAGCTCCGTTTCCATCTCCACTTCACCTACACATGAAATAAACTCCATTAAGCACATNTCTCCTCAAAATTCTGCCCCAGTTAATTAGATGACCTTTCTAACTTCTTCGCACGTTGCGGTTGGCTGAACTTGCTTCAGAATTTTGAGGGTCCTCCTCAAAATTCTGCCCCAGTTTCTGATTGTGGGGAAAAGTGGAAATTTTATTGAGTTGTAACCGAACCCATAGGGCTGCCTACGTATCCCCTCTTAAACGGGAATCAGGTCGAGCGTAGTTCAATTTACATCATGTAGAGAACCTAAGAATGATTTACACATAATATCTTTTGACTGTGTCTGAGTTGATTGACTTTGGCCAAATTTCCCCGTCCATTTCTACGAGTATCAGTTCTCCTCCTGTCAGTACTCTATGAACCATAGAAGCACCTTTCCAGTTGGGAGAGAATTTCCCTTTTGCTTCATCTTTATGCGGGAAGATCTTTTTCAACACCAGCTGCCCCGGTGTGAACTGTCTCAACTTGACTCTTTTGTTGAAGGCTCTGGACATTCTGTTCTGATAAAGTTGACTGTGACATTCCGAGTTCATCCTCTTTTCGTCTATGAGGGCTAGCTGCTCACAGCGGCTCCTTATCTATTCTGCATCACTGAGTTCGGCTTCTTGTATGATCCTCAAGGAAGGAATTTCCACTTCGGAGGGAATGATGGCTTCAGTGCCATAAACCAGTAGATAAGGGGTTGCCCCAATTGATATGCGGACTGTGGTACGGTATCCCAGTAAGGCGAATGGTAGCTTCTCGTTCTATTGTTTGTGACTTTCTACCATTTTCCTTAGTATCTTCTTGATGTTCTTGTTGACAGCCTCCACGGCTCCATTCATCTGAGGCCTATATGCTGTGGAATTCTTGTGCTTGATTTTGAAAGTCTCACACATGGCATTTATTAGATCACTGTTGAGGTTGGCGGCATTGTCAGTGATGATAGATTCCGAAACCCCGAACCGACAAACAATCTGGTCGTGAAAAAAATCCGCAACGACCTTCTTGGTCACAGATTTATCAGATGAAACTTTAACCCATTTAGCGAAGTAGTCGATAGCCACAAATGAATAGGTGTCCGTTTGATGCAGTGGGCTCGATTGGGCCAATGACATCCATTCCCCAAGCGGCGAAGGGCCAGGGTGAGCTTGTTGTGTTAGGCTCGTTTGGAAGTACTTTTATCATGTCTGCTGTATTTGGCATTGGTAGCATTTCTGAACATACCTGATGCAATCGGTTTCCATGGTCATCCAAAAATAATCGGCCCTGAGTATCTTCCTGGCCAAGACAAAACCGTTCATGTGCGGACCGCAGGTTCCGACATGTATCTCCTCGAGCAAATTAGAAGCTTCCTTTGCGTCGACACACCTTAACAGTCCTAGATCAGAAGTTCTTCTGTATAGGGTTCCTCCATTCTGGAAGAAATGATTGGACAACCTCTGAAGGATGCATTTCTGAGTATGGTTTCCATGTTCCGAGTATTCTCCTTTTATCAAATATTCTTTGATGTCATGGAACCAGGGGTTTCCATACGTTTCTTCTTCAACATGGGCACAATATGCCGACTGATTATGAATCTTTATCGGAATGGGATCGATGAAATTCTTGTCTTGCTACTGTGTCATTGATGACAAAGTAGCCAATGCGTCAGCAAACTCATTCTGAATCCTGGGGATGTGCTGAAACTCTATCTTCGTAAACCTCTTCTTCATTTCTTGCACAGGATGAAGGTATGGCAATATCTTGGAATTCTTGGTAGCCCATTATCCTTGTACATGATGCACAAGCAGATCTGAATCGCCGATCACTAGTAGTTCCTGAATGTTCATATCAACAGCCATGTTGAGCCCTAATATGCAAGCTTCATATTTCGCCATGTTGGTGGTGCAAGGGAATCTGAGCTTTGTAGACACTGGATAATGTTGGCCAGTCTCTGATACCAGGACGGCTCCAATGCCGACTCCTTTGAAGTTCGCCTCTCCGTCGAAGAACATTCTCCAATCGTTGTAGGCTTTGACAATGTCTTCTCCTATGAATGATACCTTTTCATCGGGAAAATACGTTTTCAAGGGTTTGTATTCTCCTCCCACAGGGTTTTCAGCAAGGTGGTCTGCCAGTGCCTGTCCCTTGACTGCCTTCTGAGTTACATAGATAATTTCAAACTCACTCAACAAGATTTTCCACTTGGCCAGCTTCCCAGTAGGCATGGGTTTCTGAAAGATGTACTTCAAGGGATCCATCCTTGATATGAGATATGTATTATAAGCATAGAAGTAATTCCTTAGCTTTTGAACTATCCATGTCATAGCGCAACAAGTGCGTTCCAGCAGAGAGTGTCGTGCTTCATAAGGAGTGAATTTCCTGCTTAAGTAGTATATGGCCTGCTTTTTTCTTCCTGTTTCGTCATGTCATCCCAGAACACAACTGAAGGCTCCATCTAACACTACAAGGTACAGTAGTAGTGGTTTATCAGGATCTGGAAAGATTAAAACTGGTGGTGTGGACAGGTACTCCTTGATTTTATCAAAAGTCTTTTGACAATCCTCGATCCAATTAGTTGCAGCGTCCTTTTTCAGCATCTTGAAAATCGGCTCACATATCACTGTGGATTGTGCTATGAAACGGCTGATGTAATTGAGATGTCCCAGGAAACTCATTAAATATTTCTTGCTTTTTGGCGGTGGTAATTCTTGGATGGCTTTGACCTTTGATGGATCCAATTATATTTCTCGACGACTGATGATACATCCCAATAGCTTTCCGGCAGGAACCTCGAATGCCCACTTCGCGGGGTTTAACTTTAGGTTGTACTTCCATAGTCTGTCAAAGAATTTCCTCAAGTCTGTTATATGATTTGTGGCCTTCCTGGATTTAATGATGACATCATCTACGTACACCTCTATCTCCTTATGTATCATGTCATGAAAAATAGTAGTCATCGCCCTCATGTAGGAGTCCCCAGCATTCTTTAGGCCGAACGACATCATCTTGTAACAGTACACCCCCTACGGTGTAATGAAGGTTGTTTTCTCAACATCCTCCTCATCCATCCAGATCTGATGGTAACCGGGCAAGCAATCTACAAAATACTAGAGTTTATGCTTGGCACAATTGTCGATCAAGATGTGTATATTGGTAACGGGAAATCATCTTTTGGGCTGGCTCTGTTGAGATCTCGATAATCGACGCAGACTCGGACCTTCCCATCCTTCTTTGGAACTGGCACGATATTGGCTAACCAAGTTGGATATTCAACCACCCTGAGGACCTTGGCTTTGATCTGCTTAGTATCCTCCTTGATTTTCAAGCTCATATCTGGCTTGAACTTCCTAAGTTTCTGCTTTACTGGCGGACACATTGGGTTTGTAGGAAACTTATGGGCCACAATGGATGTGCTTAATCTGGTCATATCGTCGTATGACCATGCAAAGATGTCCTCATCTCTTTTAGGAATCGGGTGTATTCCTCTTTCTCTGACGGTGACAAATGGATGCTTATGCGGGTTTCCTTGACCGTTTTAGAATCTCCCAAGTTGACTATCTTGGTCTCGTCCAGGTTGTATTTGGGCTTGTTCTCAAAATTATCTACTTCTCTGACGATCTCTTCAGGTATTACATCATCTTCTTCTATTTCTTCTGAATCACTATCCTTTTGTTGCGTTGTCTCATTACATGTCACAGTCGTCGGTTCATCAAGATAAGTAATAGTAATGTTGTAGGGATAAGGATATGAAAAGAAAAATGGTAATAATAAAACATCAAGCCATTTAAAATGTCAAACAAAATGATTTTAAATAACATTTTTGGAATGTTGAAAATATTATTTAAGAAACAAGAAAAAATGCAAAAGTGGAAATCATTTTTTAGAGAAGTAAACAATGTTATTCAGCCTTGCTACCCCGGGACTCATCGGGACCTTAATGGTCTAACAGTCCAGTTCTTGAGGAATGCTTCTCTTTCCACAGCTTGGATGGTAGGTCCTTCCTCCTTCTCCTCCTCGACGATCACACATCAGTCCCGATCATCATCTTCCAAGAACAAATTCCTCAATGCTGCCAGTGTTTCTTCTCCCTCTGACCCCCATATGATATCGGCTTGATGGAAGGTCTGACTCAAGTGCGGCACAAGTTGCTCAAGAGGATAGTATGGGCCACACCACGGTGGTGACCAGTTTCAATATTCTTGCCAGGTGTATTGATATCCCAACCCAAAACTGGTACCGTGGCGCTTTGGCTGTAGTGGCTTGGAGATGCCCTGAAGATTTTACCAAGCCCCTTGTCGGGCTCATATCCTTTCCATGCTAGCATGCTTTCTATTTTGCTACTACACCAATTATCTTTCTCGATCGTGTTAACCCGTTCAATATGATGGTAGGTCTCTCCACCTATCATTCTTCTGTTTTCAATCACCAGAATAGTCTGACTGGTGTAAATGGGGTTGTTCTGGTGAATGCCAGGAGTTTGGGTATAGTGGTGATCATTGGTTGAGTTTTGGGGTTCGGGGGATAATTTGTGGGGTATTTTGGGGAGTTTGATAGGTGATTGGTGGGTATTGAGTAGGGAGATTCTGATTTTTAGGAGGGGTCGTATACTGGTGAGGTGCGGGAGGATTCTGCGGGCGTTTGTTGGGTGTGTTCTAAGGTGGTGCAGGGTTCTGGGTGTCTGGGACATTCACTGTGAGGGAGAGATTTTCCAAGTTATGAACCTGCTCAAGCTCACCTTGTAGTTCAAGTATTTTCTGCTCAAGCCGTAAAACCAAATAATTTGGGGCATGAGTGCCCTGACCATCGGAAGTTTCCACATTCTCAACATGTGCAGTGTTGTCTGTTTTGATGTCATTCATATCATCCATTTTAGCTTTCCCTTTGCCTTTCGGTACACTTGGAGGAGGAGAAGGTGAAGGGCCTTTGGATCTGGTATGATAAGCTGATGATGCCAGTATGCATGAACCAACCTTGGGGAATGGGAATAATCAAAAAGGAAAGGAAAACAAAAGGTAACCAAATCAGTAAGGTTTCCAAAAGGGTATTTGCAATATCTAAACACATAGTGCGGGAATGTAAATTCGTGTCCTAATTTGGGAGCCTCGTTGTTCCCGAGGTAGGCCTAGCGATAAGTTGATTTGGAGAAATTTAGTGCCAATAATTGCCTCATTTCATTAATGTAAAAGTAGATGAATCTAAAACGACACTAAATAAGATAAGTCATTAATGGCACTTGGCCTTATTACATTTGAAAAAGCAGATAAATCTAATCTACTTGGTCCCAGAAGGACCTTCCCCAGGCTTGATCTTCTTGACTCCATCTATCAGGTTCCCCAGGTCGCGCATGCCCAACAACAGGTATACCCTCGCTAGATGTCCTCCTTCGCTTCCCTCAGCATTCTGGCATTCAGCGACTCTTTTCCTCGTCTTCCCCTCCAGCTCCATCAGACCTTGCTCCAAATATTCCAGCCTTTCATTAGATTTGATAGCCATTTCCCTCCATTCATTGATCAATTCCATATCAGTCTTGTGTTGCTCTAGATGCTCGACCTCGGACTCATGAACCCTTTTGCGCAGTTTATTGTATTTCACTTGGGCTTCAGCAACTTCGTCTACGACCCTGTTTGCCCGACCGATTCTCGGCTCAACTATCCCTGCTATGTTGTCTTCCAACTATGATATGTACAAGCGTGCATGCCCTGCGTGATACCTATCTGGCTTGATGGTGTCCCTTTTCTACAATAATCTTTAGGTGCCACATATGTTGAGCTTTACATTTGTACGGGATGTCGTCATTGAAAATCTGCCCTGTAATGACTCATTTTAGAAACTCGCGGTATGACTTGCTTCCTGCCTGCCTGTCTCATAACCTTGATGGGAACATAATGGTATACGCCCCTTAACCCGATCAACACCAAGTGCGGAGCGTCCCTAGGTCTGATGATGAACTCACTGATAGGGAACCATTTGAACATCCATTGGACCTGGTCCTCAGTCAAATTGTCGAAAAACTACGCCCATTGTGTAGCATTTTTCGGTTGAGCAAACCTGTCTGGGATGAAGGTCATTCTCTTAGGGTGGTGAAAGGCTATGTGATCATTCCACGGCCTTCATGGAAACTCTTGGCGGTATCGACCAATCTGGAGATGCTCCAACAACCAAACCTGTAGTAGCAGATTAGAACCCTTAAAGTGTTTGAACCCCTTCTGGCAGCGGTCCAAGGCTCGGTAGATGTCAGCTATGATCATAGGGACAATGGTATATGTTTTCCCCTCGATCCCCTCCATTAAATTTTTGGCTACCATAGCCAGTTTGGTGTGAATTTTATCCCCTCGCATTGGGAACACCATCATACCTAGGAAGCAAACATCGAACATAAAAACCCTGCGGTGAATATGACCCAAAGAAGAGATATAGAATTCATCATGGAAGATACGGTAGGACTTTCTATGACTGTATCGTTCATAGAGGTAGTCAAAGGGTATGTAGGACTTCTTCAAACACTCCAAATCGTCGTTCTTCTTCAAGCACATCATTTCCATAAATCCCCTAGTGGCACAATTTTCTAGCAACAATAAACCAGGATTGTCCCAAGGTAGCCCGGGGAATCCCACTATTTCTTCTGGAGAGGGGTCATTTCTATGTTTCCAAAGTGAAACACGGATCTTTCACTGTCCCAGAACATCGTGGTAGCTTCGATCAACATATTATTTGGTTGGATGTCCAACAGAGAAGGGAAATTTCCCAAGACCTTCTTCACATGTTTTTTGTCACTTGAGGAAAGATCTTCCCACCAATCTAGTAGAAATGGTGGTATGTTATGGACCATGCCGAACCTGGAGACTTCGTGCCTCATTTTTCTGCAAAACAAACAAGGTTAGGCCCTTTCCCCCACCATATTCGACTATTTATACATCAGTGATTAGCATATTGGCATTTATTTCTCCAAATTAATGCATAGATCGTGGTTGCTTCCATTGGGATTATGGAATCTCCGGTGGACTTCTGGACAAGTCTTGTCTTAAAGGGTTATTATGTGGACAACATATTAACCATGGCTAGGTTTTTACCATGATACATGTACAATTAATCGGAGTAAGGTTTCTATAGAGGCGTAGATTGGTACCTTCAAGCGGACAACTTGAGGGGGAAAGGCATGGAACCGTCCACCGCCAATCGACTAGTTTTATCGCAAATAAGCCTTTCCAAATTTAAAGGGTGACATATAGGAAGAGCGCAAACACCCATCAAGCGTTTCTATAAGATTGATTACACACGAGTGGAATATGATGTTGAGCATGATTTATGCAACAATAAATAACATGTTGTCACGTATTTGCACGTAAAAAAAATGCAGTATCTAATAATTGAAAAGACGCTAAAAAAAAAAAGAAAACAAAGAGACCAGTCAGTTTCCATAATAAAGAGTAACAAAACAAGAAAGAGAAATCGTAAATAACTGAAGATAGGCAAATAAGTACACATAAAGTGGGAAAGGGAAGGGATTTGCAAGTATTAACAGAATAAAGCATGCTTAAAGACTAATTCACAAAAATCAGGTTCGTTATGGTAGGAGCCTAAGGGTTATCCCCAACAGAGTCGCCATGCTGTCGTGCCCCCCTTTTTCCTCGCGGAGTCTGGGTTTCGACATTTCTGAGACAACTCCCTTCCTTTTGGTATGGGATATGGGATTTGAAGAGTCGCCACCTAACGAATTAAGGTGCGTTAGGGCATCTAAAGAAAATAACTCATGAAACTAGTTTACGTCACCATAGATTTGGGTAAGGGCTCGAAATTACCTTGAGGGGAAGGTGTTATGCACCCGTCGAGGTCTACAACGGTGGGTTCCGCCCAAACTCAATTAAGCGAATTAGTCTTTAAAGGAAAATAAGGCAATTTAGACAACTATTATTTAGAACAGGAATTAAAGGGTCCTAAATTTTTTAGCCTATAGGATCATTTCCATGCAATACTTGGTAAATTTCCCCAGGTCGGGGTGCTACACATAGTATTAGCGAACAGGTCATCATCTCCTTTACTACCCAGTTACTATCCTTCAGTTATTACCTAAGCGTTCTAATAACTTCTAGTGCGTACCTTATGCGTGCACTACCCGTCCCTTACCTATGGCCCTGGAGGTGTTTAGGACCTCTATTTAAGGTGGTTCTAGACTCACCTATCTTGCTTAAAATGAGAAAACTAAGCGAGAAACAAAAGTCAAGTAGGACTATCACATAAAGAGCAAATAGGGGCTCATGTTAACCTCCACAAGTAAATAAAACAAATGCACGTTATTCAAACAAACAATCCTTAATGATTTAAGATCCTATAGGAAGGATATCTAGATGAGCATAAACAGAATATATAACAGCCTTATTAAAGCGAGCAACGATTCCTATCAGTTTGCCTACTGATTTTCTTAAAAATTCTGAATTTGGGCAAACTTCAGGCAGTACTAAATCACAGTTCTTTTTAGCCCCAGAATTCCTAAAGTTTGCCTAAGTGATAACCAGAACAGAATCCTATAGTCATGGTATCTACAACTGTTAATTATAGACCTATAACATAGTTCATAAACAAGTTATTGATTTTAACAGACAACTTTTATCTTCTTTAGATCGTATTAGCATGCTTTCTAATTTTTGCAGAATTAGTTAACTCCTATAGGCATGATTTCTAAGCGTTAGAACTGATTACAAGTATTACTTCCTATAGGCATGATATCTAAATGCAGAAAACTGATTTTATATTTTATTTCCTATAGGCATGATAACTAAATGCAGAAAACTGATTTTATATTTTATTTCCTATAGACATGATTTCTAATGCACATTGAGATTTGAAAATATGCATAAAGCATGGGTTCTTGATGCAGAATTGATAAACGACCTATAAACAGGATTTCTAGGATGTAAAGTATGAAACTTCAGATTTCAAACGGCGAGACAAGATCCTATGGGCATGATTTCTAATGGTATGCACATAAAGAATGACCACAACAAACTATAGACATGATTTATAACCGAACCTGACAAAGATATATAACAATACCTCCCCAAATTTTACTAATAATCTCATATCTGTTTTTACAAGGATTATTATATTATTACAGACCACTATGAATGAATTACATAAAGCTATTCATTACACTATAGGGAGCCTTAGCAGGCCCAACATCAACCCGGAAGCCAGTCCTTCAAGCAAGCAAGTCTGAAGTACAGGTAGTCCATCCATAATACAGAAATGGGCTTCTGGTGTGTCAAAGTTCCCAAGGGATCAGGGTCCCTGGGCAATGCTCACACCATAACCTTTCTCAGAGAAATAGTTGTATATGATTGGAAGACCAGCCCCAATGTGTCAGAGTTCGGAGGAGTCTCATGGACCCTAGGCAGTGCTCACACTGGGGGTGGTAGGACCCTACTAAGAGTAGAAGTTTGAAAATAATATATAAGGGTAGGGGATAATTTTAGAAAAGCATTTTGATTTTCAGAAGTGAATAGAAACAAGTTACAAGACTACAAACAGAACATAACCACATTTCAGCAGATTGGTTCAGGCACGGGTACCAATAATTAAACAATCACAACAAGAGCAGGAACACTTAAATTATAGAAAGAACTAAACAGGGTCACAATTGAATCAAACAAGGTTTCACATTGCTGAAGTTGACTTAGTTTATTAATTATTACTAGGTGGAGTCATATAGACATGTATTAAGCAGAGAAACATACTGAAGTTACAATAAGTAGAACAAGATAACATGAACTAAGACATAGCTACTAAAAAAAGAACCATAACATGAACTATATGTCTGGCAGAAGCATGTTGGAATTTGAAGCACTAACCACACATACATGTGGAACAAAGAGGTAAAAAAGACAAAAGCATACTAGTTAGAAAGTAAACTAGAAACATATAATAAACAGGACATATCGAGGTTCGAAGTAAGCTAATCATATAAGTCACAGGGAATAAGAACTGAGGCATAGTAGTTGAGAAAGAGATGCCCAGGAAACAAATATCAAAACAGAAGCATGTTGATGTCTATAGAATAGAACATGATAACAGAAATTGAGGCATACCAGTTAAGGAGATAGCAAACATGAAGGTGAAGGAAATTGGAATCCAAGAGTCTAGCCTTGACTTTCAGCCGGCTAGACAGTGCAGCAAATCGAAGTACAAAAAGAACTCAAGTGGTGTGCGTGTAAGTGTGTATGTGATTTTGTGTCTCAGTGTGTGCTTGTAAGCATAGGCGTGTGTGTAGGTGGCCTTCTGTGTTTTGAAAATCAGAATGGTGTAAGGTTTATATAGAATTAAGCAGAGTAAACAAATAAGTCAAGGAAAATTAACGGTACATAAATAAAGTATGAAAATCAATTAACCAATCAGTTAGGGCTAAACACAATCAATTAATAAGTCAAAATCTGGGAAATATCCTTTAAATAAAGGAGAATCTCATACGAAATCAGTTAGCAGACAGGATTGAAGCTAAATGAGGTAAGCAATAAGCCTAAAGACCATTTATAGGTCGGTCAAAACAATCAATACCCAGAAATTAGGCTAGTAGCATAATTAAGGAAGGCAGTAACAATTATGAGTCACAACTAAGGAAAGAATAAGTAAAATCGTCAAAGAGATATCGGTTTTAAAAAAAAACATAATTTCAAACCCTAATTAGGCAAATAAAATCAATTAATCCCTTTTAATTGACAGAGCCAAAGAATAACGGGAAAATATCAGAACAAACAGTGGAATAATTAGAAACCCTAGGGATTAAAACATAGACATGAAAACCAGTTGAACAAGTAAAGAGAACCGGAGTTAAATGCTTAAATATTTTAGAACTATTTTGCAGAAACTTAAAAAGATGAAACTCTAGCTTTTAGGGAAAAACAAAAATTGGTTAACAATAATAAGAAAAACAGAAGATCTTAAATAGATAAACTCAAAATCATCTCAGATCTATAGAAATCTGAACAGACTCGAGTAGAAAGTGACTAAGGTTTTACAAATAGACAGAGGTAAGAAAAATCCGGTTTGAACTAGAGATTCGAAGTCATAAACATGAATATAAACAGTACTCACAAATATAGAGATGAACACAGGCGGACTCATCGAGAAAATGAAGGATTTGGACCAAGTCTGTGGTGAATCTCTTTGAGATTCCCTCAAATAACATAAAAATCATAACACCAGTAAATAAAGGAGGCCAGATGAGGCCTAAGATCGAAGGGAAAACCCATGAACTGAAGGGGGTTCAGGTGATGGCGGGCTAGGGTTAGGGAGAAGGGTGAGAGAGAAGAGAGGGAAAAGGGATTCAGGGGCGGGGGAACTTGGGAAATGATTAGGGTTGGGGGTTGTTGGGTAATTAAAAATGTAAGGAATGTCCTGGACCGTCGATCTTTTGATATCAACGGCCAAGATTGAATCTGAGGGGGCGGGCGGGTTATAAAATGAGTTATGGGTATTGGATTGTGGGTTAATGGGTATTGGATTAGGGTTATGGTATTGGGTTGATTTAGTTGGGCTGGGGTAGTAATTGGGCTAAGGTCCGAAATTAAAAGAAGCTATTTGTTAAATACCTAATTAATTTACAAATAATTCATAAAAATAACTAATAAATGATAAAAATTGATATTTATGCATAAAAATAATTTAAAATAATTACTTAATATTATAAAAATATAAAAGGTCATTTTCTTGTAAAATAAAGTAACTATGCCCATATGAGCTATTATTGCAAATTTATTGCAATTATAACCTAAGAAATATAAATATGGTTATTCAAGAAATAATTAAAGCTTAAAATAAATATAAATGATAAAATTAAGCAATAAAATTATCATAAAACCATTTATGATGTAATTAGTAATTATTTATATAATAAAGCTATTGGGATAAATTAATTAAAAATCCTTTAAAATGCAGAAATTATGGAAAAATATTAATTGATGCTCATGCATTATTTCGGAGATATATATGCATTTTGAAAATAATATAGTAAAAAATTGGGTATCAACAGTCAAGAGTTCGGGTATCCCCTCGATGGCTTTAATTTGGTCATGGTTGACCTCGATTCCTCACTGTGATACGAGGAACCCTAGAAACTTTCCTAAGGCTACGTCAAATGGTCACTTCTCCGGGTTCAGTTTCATTCTGTATTGTCTAAATATGTCGAAAGTCTCTTTCAGACATGTCTTCTATATATACTTCCATTGTCTTGACGAGTTAATACTTGAAAATTCTCGTCACCAACCTTTGATAGGTCACCCCCGCATTCTTTAGTCTGAAGGGCATGACCCTATAACAGTACGTTTCTTGGTGGGTGATGAATGTGGTTTTCTTCTGGTCTTTCTCTTCCATGAGGATTTGATTGTAGCTTGAGTAAGCGTCCAAGAAACTTAGTAGCTCATGTCCGGCTGTTGCATCAATGAGTTGGTCGATGTGAGGCAGCGAGAATGAATCCTTTGGACATGCTTTGTTCAAGTCTGTGGAGTTTACACATACCCACCATTTCCCATTCTTCTTTTTGACCATTACCACGTTGGCGACCCATTTAGGGTACTTTGTTTCCCTTATGGAAACATTTTCTAATAGTTTTTCCACTTCCTCGCGCACTGCGTCATTGATTGCTGAGTTTGAATTTACTCGTGACCTGCTTCACCAGAGGGTAGTAGAGGTCCTCGTTTAATTTATGCTCGGTGATTTCCTTTGGGATGCTCGGCATATCTGCATGGCAGAAAGCAAACAAATCCATGTTAGTTTTTAAGAATTGACTGAATTTACATGTGTCCTGGAGCTTGCAACCGATATAGGCCTTTTTACTGTGGTCGTTGGATTCTAATTGAACGAGGTCGTGGTCTTCTATGATCGATCCTGAGGCTTCAATTATGTCAGGATCTTTGATACATTATCGGACGTCGTCGTGCCCCGACCTCGACCCTGCTGATTACTTTGCCTCTTTTTCTTTTGTCACTTCCTTTGTTGGGAGGCCGTGCTGTCTAAAGAAATGTTGTAGTGTTCCCGGGATGTACGCTGATCTCCTCATATACTGAATACCCCCCATGGAGTTGGAAATTTTATGACTTGGTATAAGCTGGAGAGGACGACCTTCATGGGGTGTATCCATGGTCGTCCTACTATAGCATTGTACGCAGTGTCTTGGTTCATGATGTGGAATGTTGTTTCTATAGTTACCCACCGACTAAAATGGGTAAAGTAATTTCTCTAGATGTTCGTTCAATTGCATTGTTAAAACCAGTAAGTGTGATGCAGCGCGACACTATCCTATCCACGAGTATCATATTGTTAAGTACTCGAGGATAGATGATGTGTGCGCCACTTCCGTCATAATCATAATACGTTTAACATCAGTATCCAAAATTCAAAAAGTAATAACGAGAGCGTCATGATGAGGGAAGAACAAATCGTCAGCATCTGACTTATAGAATATAATACTTTCTTCGAGTTTGTCATACCATTACTGGGTAGTGAATCGCTTGAGTTTGTGTGTAGTGGTGAACTTCACATTGTTGATAGAGGCGTCGTCTCCGATGATCATACTGATGGTACAGGCTGGTGAGGGTGGTTTAGGTGGCCCTTGATGTTTATAAATTGGTCCTTCCCTTGTCTCTTAGCAGCTCTTTAAGATGTCCTTGACATAGCATATTCATGACCTCCTTCCTTAGGACAAAGCAGTCTTCTGTTTTGTGCCCTCATCATTGGTAGAACTCACAGAGGGTGTCGGACTTTATGGTATTAGGGTCTAATCTTATCTTCGGCAGCCATTTCACTTTTGTTTTGAGCTTCTCCAGGGCGTAGACTATCTATGTGGGTGACTGAGAAGAAAGTAGGGGCATACCCCGGTCGTTCCGATGAGTTACAGTCTTGGGTCTGGATGGACCTTCTTCATAGCAAGGAGAGGGGGCGACGGTCGTCCTGATGTATGGTTGGTGACGTTTCCTGTTAGAGCGTGCTTCTTGTTACGAATACCATGTTAATGCTCCTCCAGTGAGGGTTTCGCCGAACTTTTTCAACAGAATGGAAGACACATGTTCCTTATCAAGTTCGTTGCCTTCTACAACGACGACATAATGAATCACATGATCTTCAGGGTTGGTTGTGTTGTCATATACCCTGAGGTAGGGTGACGTTTTAAAGGTTTTTGGAATAACATGTGGAGTTGCGTCACCACTGTACTTCAACGAGCCGGCCGGTGTCTCTCTTTGGCAACAGCTTGGGGCGCCCAGTATTTTATCGACCCTTTCCTGGTGCTCTTTTATTTGATCTCGGAGTGCCTTGTTCTCATTCTCCATTTCCTTCATCCTTTTCAAAATGGTTGCAAGAGGGTTGTCACCTGCACTATTAATGACATTGTGAGTAATACATATCTAGGAAGAAGATGGAGTTGGTTGCACAGCTCGTCTGCTTGTTGTATAGTACAAGTCATTACGTTTCCTGTAGTCGCGTCCCTTGTGGGCTTGTTGAGGATGCTGGTTAGCGTGTTAATTAGCTATACTTCGAGGAGCTTTTTTACAACTGGGTGCATCTCCTCCCCCATATATGTGGAGGCTCCCTTACCAAGATATTTTGTGATGCTACAGTGAGGAGAAGGAGATCCCTCTCGCCTGGGGGAGGCATTGGTTGTTACGTCTTCGTCTGCCATTTTACAGTATTCGTTGATGACGTTCATGAGGTTAGTTGGGAGGTCAATTATTATTCTCGTCCTTTTGTCTCGGTTACCTGCCATTTTGGGATTTGTACATACAAAGAAAGGAGATCTTGTTTTTGCTTCTTCTTTTTTTTCACGTTAGTGACCCGTGTTGGATGTAGATCTAGAAGAAATTAAAAGATTAATTAAGAGACCCCATAGATGGCGCTAAATTGTTTGACCCAAAAAATGTAGCTTTTGGTTTAAATAATTAAATCTATATGATAATGAGTTAAACCTAGTTAATAATAATATTTCTAGATATGAGTTCCGAAAATGTGACTAATGTCAAACAGATTTGGTGGTAGATTGTTAGCAGCGTGCAATAAACTATTCCAAAAATTATGAGCAATAATGTAGCACCTAATAGCAATAAATGACATTTAGGTAAATAGGAGAAGCGATTCACTCAATAAAGGATGAACTAGATGGTTGTTCTTTTTGACAATGATGAGTAACAGACAAATCCTAGAATGTTCAAATTATTTCTCGGATCTGATGGAAAAGTATGGAATAGTACGGACGAGAATCTTGATGAATAGGTAGTGTATATATCTTAGTAATAGAGAGAGAGAGAGAGATAGAGAGAATGTTTTGTCAAAAGTCTGTTCTAATCAAACGAATGTCACATGCCCCATATCATTGTCTCATTTTCTATTTATACGAGACATTTTCCTAATCTATATTATATTAAAAGGAGGATAGTATGCATTGTGGTTAAGCCAAGTGACAAGCTAAAATGAATCCACTTGGCAATTTTAGAACAATATTAATAATTAGAAATTATAAACAGAAACATAATTAATGGAAGTAGTTTAATGAATCTTATATATAATCTAAATAGATCTAAGGCAAATCTAATTTATATATCTATATTTATATGTATATGTATATCTATATTTATACATTGATCCACTCATAGATTTTCTTCCGTATGAGCTAGAAATATGGAGGTAAAAAAATTAAAAAATATAGAAAAATATAAATTGAGATAACATATGACTACCTATACTTTGGAGTAAGATACAATACCAAAAAAAAACCTAAAATGTAAGATATTAAAGATTTAATGACTTTAAAAATAAAAATATTCTAGAAGCAAAATAAGATCTTACATAAAATATACAAATTATTTATACGGTAAGAAAAAATAAATAATCAGTAAAAGTTATTTTAGTAACAAGAAGAATAAAGTCATATTAGTATTGACAAATCGGACAAACGAATATTTTATACGTAATAAATATATTTTTTATATAATAAAAAAATTAAACTTAATAAGAACAAGTCTTAACATGGTAAAAATAGATATTAAATTCAGACAAGCTAATAAAAGCCAAATGAAAATGTAATAAAATTAAGTATTGAACAATATAATAGTAAGATAAAAAAACAAATAGAGAAAAAGAAATCAAAAAATTCATCATACGGAAAAGAAGGTTAAAAATTATTTAAGTTTGAGATGTGAATTTGTTTAAGTATGATAAGAAATGACATGCATGTGGATAAGGCCACATAACTATAGTCTAATTAGATAAAAGAAAAAATTAAAAATATTATTAAATAACTAAAATAAATTAGAAATAATGTGACAATATTTATACTAAGAATTACTTTAGAAAATAAAATAAAGCAAGTATACAATACTTAAAAATATTATTGATAAATTTAAATAATTAGAAATTTTCAAGAAATAGTTTAAAATTAAAATAAATATTTAATTTAATATCAAATAGTTACATATCTATCTACATTATATTAAAAAATAGTAGTGGACAAGAATATTAAATAAAAGTATAATTTAATAAAAAAAATACATGAAAACGTGATAATATTATATATTAGATAATATTATAGCAAAAGTAAGAAAAACTAAGGAAAATAATATTTGAACTTTAGATTAGAAAATTCTTAAAATTATGATGAGAACGCTCAAAATATAGAGATGATCATAAAATTCAAGTTTTGCTAGATAAAGAAAAATAAAATGTTGATACCAAATTAAAATTTTAATATACTAAATAAATTTCTCATGTAGTTAATTTTACTTATGAAAATTAAAAGCTACTTTTTAGTTTGAAACTAAAAGAGAAAGAAAATTTAATTGCACGTAATACAAAAAAATAACTATAAATTTTTTTAATATATTTAAAATAATAAAAGAACTTATGTATTATTTTTTAGTCTAATTAAAAAATTATATTTTTAAATAAAACATGATATTATTTGAGCATCAACCAAAAACATTTGAGTAAAGAGCTAATTAAATTTCTAAGTAGGGAAGAGAATGTACAAACATGAAAATATACATAGTGCGATGACACTTATATTTTAAACTTATTTAAAATATATGAATTAAATTATTAAGTAATACTCAAAAATATTATTGATAAATTTGAATAGTGAAAGAGTTCCGAGTAAGAGAATAATAGTGTAAGAATACATTAAATTTTAAGCGAAAAAAAATTATACTTATTGATGATTATTAGTAGGGTCATAAGTAAGACATTAAGTCAATTTATAAGCTAATAAAAGATCACATTACAATATAACAATATTAAGTAATAAATAATGCAATAATTATAGGCAAAGAACAAAGAGAGAAATCATTTACGTCTAAAAATATAGAAGGATAAGACTTATTTGAACTTGAAATGAAAGACAAAACGGTATTAAATTTTTTGCGAAATAATATGATTTATTGTGCTCAAACAAGACAGATCACAACGTTATATGTTTAGTATCCTTTAATATTGTCCGTAAAATAAAATACAAAGTGCCAAAATCAAGGGGTTGGATTATTACGGTATAGAAAAAGATAACATGTTATCCACTATGAGATCTGAAAAATGATTTCATGTCCTGCTTCCTAATTAATATCTAATAATTATTTATAAATTCTATATAGACGGTTTAATTTTAAGGTTATTAGCACATAGTTCAAATAATTCAAATAATAATTTGACGTTGTTTATGTTCGCGCATCGCGAGTTTACTAATACTAGTAAACCTTAATAATACAAGTGCAGAGAATATCCACTAAATTTTTTTTTTAATATCTTATTTCGAAAACTAGCCGTTACAGCTTCATCTGTAACGACCCGACCGGTTGTTTTGCTTTCTAGAACCCCGTGCCCCTATACCAGACTTCCTGTACTTGCTTTTATTGATTGATGACTTGCGGGGATGGTTGATTCGGGAATTTGGATGAGTTTGGGCTGGAATTGGAACACTTAGTTTCTTGAGGGGACCTTAAAGGCCAAGTTTGACTTCGGTCAACATTTTCAGTAAACGACCTCGGAATCGGGATTTGAAGGCTCCAATAGGTTTGTATGATGATTTCGGACCTGGGCGTATGTTCGGAACGAGTTTTGGATGACCCGAGGGCATTTCGGCGCCAAATAGTGAAATATGATTCTTGAAGTTCAAAAATTGAGGGTTGGAACGTGTTTTGGTGTTATCGAGGTCGGAACAGGATTCCGAGACTGGGAATAGTTCTGTAGTGTCATTTATGACTTGCTCGAAAAATTTGGTGCAATTCCGAGTAGAATAAGTATGTTTCGGCGTATTGGAAATGAATCCAAGAACTTAAAGTCCTTAAGTTGAGTGTAGTTGGTTTTGGGGTACGATTCTTAGATTTAATGTTCTTTCGGACGTTCCGGAGGTTCGAGCGAGTCCGTTTTCTAATTTAGAACTTGTTGGTATATTCGAACGGGGCCTCGGACGCCATTCATACGTCGCGCGAGGCGAGTCCCAGCTCAAAGAGAGCTGCTGGTGCACTAGATCTGGTGCGGCCGCACCTGCGATTGGGCAGCCGCAGGTGCGGTCGAAGCCTCGTAGGTGCGGCCATCGAGGGGGTGCCCAGGATCTGCAGATGCGGTCCCTTCTTCGCAGAAGCAGAGCCGCAAGTGCGGGACTCCTTCCGCGGGTGCGATCCATGCCAACCCCTCCCCTTTTCGCAGATGCAGACCCTGGTCCGCAGGTGCGAGACCGCAGGTGCGGTCCACTCGCCGCAGGTGCGAAATCACTGGAGGCAGTGAGGTCGTCTTAAATCGGGACTTAGGCTCATTTGAGAGCATTTATCACACTTTGGGATATTTAGGAGCTCTCAAAAATAGAGGTTTCAACTTAGCACCTTGAGGTAATGTATTTCCTACTTAATGTGAGTTTATTACTTAGTTTTTTAATAGATTAACACACAAAGATTAGTGAAAAATTATGGGTTTAGGGTAAAACTTAGGATTCTGATAAAAATGGGATTAACCACAAAATTTGTTATGGAATCTAGTAAAAATCATATATTATTGATCCTTAAGTTATGGGTAACAACCTTCTTTAAGAATTTCCGAAATGCGAGCATGTGGGCTCGGGGGTGAATTTTAGGAATCTTACAAATTGGCTTGGGTAATAACCTAAACGGTAGAATTATGAACTTTCGAGCATAGATTGACTAGTTTATATAATGTTTGGCTAGTTTTGAGTTGTTGGGCGTCAAATTTGGAGGTTGAGCGCATTCTTGAATCGGGAAGTAGGTTTGATACGAGGTAAGTCTCCTTTCTAACCTTATAAGAGGGAATTGTCCCCATAGGTGAAATAATTTATTATGTGAATGATTGTGGGGGACTACGTACGCACTAGGTGACGAGGTTTCGTGCGCAGTGACTATTCTTGTTATGTCCGGGCAGTTTAGGCTTACACCATGCCTCGTGAACATTGCTAATTGATTTATATGCATGGTCATCATAGAGTGAAAGTTTACATCAACATATTAAGAATTTAAAGTTTTCAAGTAAGTCATTAATTTGAAAAATAAATTGAGAAGAATGTGCTATGTTTATGGGAGCGGGTCGTTCGTCTTGGCAGTTTAATAGATGCATCTATGGTTCGCGCCGTTCGACCCTTCGGTGGTGCGCATTTACTTTCTGTTAGATCGAGTCGTACGTCCTTGATATTTTGTGCGCATGTTAATTTTCTTGGCACTTCCTATGATTTTCAAACCGTTAAAAAGGCCTTGAAGAATAAAATTGTAAACTCTTTAACAAGAGTTGGCACCTAAATGTACTCTTGGAAAGATTTGTCATTTCTTGCCTTTATCGCTATTCAGCTTTGATATCCATGCTTAGCCTTGTAATTGAATAAATTTCTTTGGCCCTAGTGAGTGTCAAGTCGACCTCTCATCACTATTTCTTCGATATTAGACTGGATACTTACTGGGTACATGATGTTTATGTACTCATGCTACGGTTCTGTACTTAATTGTACAGGTTCTGAGGCAGGTACATCTGGTTGTCAGCCCGAAGCATGTTCTTGACTCCTTGAGATTTAGGGATTCTACGGTGAGCTGCTTCCCTTGATTCCGTTCAGCAGCACGTTGGAGTCTTCCCCTTTTGTTATTCTTTCTATATCCTCTCAGACAGTAGGATAGATGTATTTTTTAGATTTCCTTCTACTAGACGCCTGTATACTTGTGACACCAGTTACTGGCACACACATTGGTAGACTATTCTTTTGGAAATGTAACTATTTAAATTTAACTTCTTGATCATTTCAAGTAAATTTTCTTCGATATTTATCACTTTCTCATGCTTGTGACAAAATTTGAGTATTGTTAATAAAGTTTTATAAAATTTAAATGGGACTCACTAGACTAATAAGGTTGGCTTGCCTAACATCGGCATTGGGCGCCATAGCGACCTAGATTAAGATTTGGGTTGTGACATCATCAACGGTGCTCGACTTCGACCAGTATTCACATCTTAACCGCAAAAATTTGCTTCCTAGTCGACTTTGATTGGCAACGACTAGAGAACTGTTTCTTTAGTATTATCTTATCGTCAATATTATATCGCAAATTTGACCCATACAACTAGTTAATCAAAAAAGTATGTTCATCTCGAACACCAACAACTCTATATATTAACTTGAATACCGAAAGTTAGTAGAGACAACACTGGAGTAGTTAGAAAATGGAACTAGGGAAAGATACCTTTAAAATAAATTTAAAAAAAAAACGGGGGGAGGGGGGGTGGTTATATATGTTGAAAGGAATCTATCTATTATTAAAAGGAAAGAAGTCTTCCTTGAAAAATTTTCAAGTGTCGCGTTAAGAAAATGCCATGTGGCAGTTTTAAGACAACATTATTTAAATTAGGTTAAATTACTTTATTTTTGAATTTGAATTTTTTTTAAAAAGAATACTATTATGAAACCAACACATAATATAACTCCTCCTTACGCGTCTTTACCTAATACATATCAACTTCTACGGTTTCAGCGCTTCAGACCCACGATTCTCTAACAGAGCAAACTCAAATTGCTTAGTCAAAAACCGTTTTGCTCTTCTCAACAAAAGTCCATCTTTTTTTGAACTCCCACTTTCATCTATCAAAATCATGAAACCACTTCATCTTCCTTCCAATTTCTTTCAAAAAATTATATTAATCCTCTTTCACTGATCCTTCTCCACGGAGAATCAAAAATTTCCCTTTTCCGCACCAAGCAGATACAACATTATCAGAAAAGGGCGCAAAAAAAGTTCAATTACCAAAGGTTTTTCTTTGATTACCATCATTATCTATCTATTATTAAAAGGAAAGAAGTCTTCCTTGAAAATTTGTCAAGTGTCGCGTTAAGAAAATGCCATGTGGCAGTTTTAAGACAATATTAGTTAAATTAGGTTAAATTACTTTATTTTTGAATTTGAATTTTAAAAAAAAAAAAAGAATACTATTATGAAACCAACACATAATATAACTCCTCCCTACGCGTCTTTACCTAAAAAATATCAACTTCTACGATTTCGGCGCTTTAAACCCACGATTCTCTGATAGAGCAAACTCAAACTGCTTAGTCAAAAACCGTTTTGCTCTTCTCAACAAAAGTCCATCTTTTTTTTAACTCACTTTCATCTGTCAAAATCATGAAACCACTTCATCTTCTTTCCAATTTCTTTCAAAAAATTATATTAATCCTCTTTCACTGATCCTTCTCCATGGAGAATCAAAAATTTCTCCTTTCCGCACCAAGCAGATACAACATACATAATCAGTATCGGGCGCAAAAAAAATTCAGTTACCAAAGGTTTATCTTTGATTACCATCACTATCTCTCTATTATTAAAAGAAAAGAAGTCTTCCTTGAAAATTTGCCAAGTGTCACATTAAGAAAATGTCATGTGGCAGTTTTAAGATAACATTAGTTAAATTAGGTTAAATTACTTTATTTTTGAATTTGAAATTTAAAAAAAAGAATATTATTATGAAACCAACACATAATATAACTCATTCATACGCGTCTTTACCTAATAAATATCAACTTCTACGGTTTCGGCGCTTCAGACCCACGATTCTCTGCCAGACCAAACTCAAACTACTTAGTCAAAAATCGTTTTGCTCTTCTCAACAAAAGTCCATCTTTTTTTTAACTCCCACTTTCATCTGTCAAAATCATGAAACCACTTCATCTTCCTTCCAATTTCTTTCAAAAAATCATACTAATCCTCTTTCACTGATCCTTCTCCACGGAGAATCAAAAATTTTCCCTTTCTGCACCAAGCAGATATAATATACATAATCAGAAACTGGCGCAAAAAAAGTTCAGTTACCAAAGGTTTGTCTTTGATTACCATCACTATCTAACTATTATTAAAAGGAAATAAGTCTTCCTTGAAATTTGCCAGTGTCGCGTTTAGAAAATACCATATGACAGTTTTAAGACAACATTAGTTAAATTTTCTTTGTGACAAATAGGATCCGTGACAGAATTAATTAATAGATTATGCGAAGTAATTTTTTCTTTATATTTATTTTACTAAGCTGACTTAAACTAACATACAAATCTCTTCTACAGATAAAGTTGAACCCTCTAAAAACAATTTTTTTTTGGTTGAAAGTGAAAAAAGAGTTCCTCCTTTATCTGAATGGTTAATCAAAATATCATAGATTTCATACATTTCCAATTGTGTTGTTAGAACTTACTTTACTATAATTTATTCTTATTAGAATTTTTGGTTCAGTAGATTAATATTTATACAACTAATGATGCATATGCAACTCACCGTGTACACATGAGAATACATCTTTTTCTCCTTGATTTAATCACAATTCCTGTATTGCAAGGTTAGTCCCTCCGTTTTGTTCTTCATTTAAAATCTTTATCGTATATACTTTTCTTCACTTATTTTGTTCCATCTGTATTACTTATAAACATTATACAATCTCATCATAGGTACGCACAATGATAATATATTACCTAATTTAAGTGACGCTTCAAGTGAAGAAGGTATTAACAGTCTTGACATCATACTTTGATGTGACTATCAAAATCTAACATCTCTTGAATTTAAAAAAGAAATTATTAATCTTAGATTAATATATGCTCACAAATTTTACATATAATAAGGCAACCGCAAATTAATCTAGAAGATGAAGATGAAGAAGAGTATCCAGGTATGACAACCATATCATTGCACACTTATGTAATTATTAGAGAGGAATAAATACTGACAAGTACAAATGTATATATTAAAATTCAATCCTATGAATTGATTTAACTACTACTTTTTTTTTTATTTAAATGTGACACATTTGCACATAAACACCTTCAATAGAGCGGAGTATTATGAAGTTATTCTTATACATTTTAACCTCTGATAAATAAGGTACTTGAAAACTCTTATGATGATAATTAGAGTAAGTTGGTCGATTTATTTGATCAACTAATTTAGAAGGAAACTTTCAGTCGTTATGGATTTGTAGGAAGTTTTTAGTATCTCTATTTATATTCCTTTTTGTTGTCACGTATATTGGACGACTTTTTGTAAATGGAAGCGGCAAACTGCCGGCTAAAGATACTAGCAAAGCTAAATGAGTTGGCTGGCCTTTTGCCTGACCAAGAAATTAAACTTTTTGGGGTTAATGTTTCTTCTTCTCTTGCTGCCAGGTTTTTAACTAAAAACAAATACATGATTTTTCAAGTTCTGTTATTCAGATTCGAACCATATGTGTTGACAGAACATATTGACAGAAAGTTGAGTTTTCGAGGCTGACAGGTATATGGAATTAATTGTCAGTAGCAATTTTGGGGTTTTATGCATTTTCTTGTGTGGCACATAAATCGAGTCAATAATTTTGTGCGTAGATAAAGCTCACAAAAAATTATAAACTCCAATGTGAAGCTCAATTTTTTTGTGTCATTGTGCTGCAAAGGGAATCAAGTGGTGCAAATTTTGTGTGTGATATTGAATTGCGTCTTTGGCCAATTTGGTCCGAGATGGAGTGTGAGGATCAGCACTTGGTGTGTCATTGAGTGCTACACCTTGTGTGAGACGCAGCATTTGATGCAAACTGTAACGACCCGATCGGTCGTTTTGAGTTCTAGCATATCGTTCGTCAGTTTGAAGACATGAGCAGCTTTATTTCAGGTATTATGACTCATAGGCGTGGTCGGAATTGAATTTCGAGAAGTTCGGAGTCAATTTGGAAAAAAAATTCTCATTTCGGAAACCTTAAGTTGGAAGAATTGACTAAGATTGGAGTTTTTGAGTAAATGGCCTCGGAATCGAGATTTGAAGGTTCCAGCAGGTTGGTATAATGATTTCGGACTTGGGCGTATGTTCGGATCGGGTTTTGGATGACCCGGGAGCGTTTCGGCGTCTATTGTGGAAGTTAGCATTTTAGAAGAATTTCATAAATTTGGGTTGAAGTGCATTTCAGTGTTATCGATGTCTGTTTGGGATTCCGAGTCTGGTAATAGCTCTGTATGGTGATTCTGGTATTGGGAGTGCGATCGGAAGTAAATTCGGAGGTCCGTAGGTCATTTTGGAGCCATTTAGCTAAAGTTTGAAATTTGAAGGTTTTTGAGAAGTTTGACCGGAAGTGGACTTTTTGATATCGAGGTCGGATTCCGATTCCGAAAGTTAGAGTAGGTATGTAATGTCAAATGTGACCTGTGCGCAAAATTTGAGGTCAATCGGACGTGATTTGATAGGTTTCGGCATCGAATGTAGAAATTAGAATTTCTTAGTCTCATTAGACTCGAATTGGGGTGTGATTCGTTTTTTAGCGTTGTTTGATGTGATTTGAGGTCTCGACTAAGTCTGTGATATGTTTTGAGACTTGTTGGTATGTTTGGACGGGGACCCGAGGGGCTCGGGTGAGTTTCGGGGTGGTTTCGGGTCCATTTCTAGGCTATTTTTAGCTGCTGATTTTTAGCTACAGCAGTGTGCTACGCGATCACGAGGAATTGGTCGCGATCGCGCTGAGTAAAATGAGAGAAAATGGCTAGTGAATCGCGATCATGGAAGGCCTTACGCGATCGCGTAGAGTAAAGTTTCTGCTGCACTGACCCAAATTTGGAAGCTTGTATCTTGCAATATATAAGGAATTTGGAGATAATCCAAAACTAAAAGTTGTAGCCCTTTGTGTCTAAAATTCAGAACATCAAACCATTTGGCATTTGGAGTTGCGTCCAAAGAGTTATGGTTGATATACTACAGTCTGTCCGAGAAGAGTTTGGAAATCGCATTGTGTTGCATAGGACTAATTTTGGTCGCTTATATATCGTAATATATAAGTAATTGGGAAATTATCAAAGATTTAAAGTTTTAGATATTGGTGTCTAGTTTTCAAAAAGTCAAACTATTTGCAATTTGGAGTTTTGTACAAAACGTTAAGACCATTATACTAGAGGCTATCGGGAAGAGATGGACATTTGTTCTTCGCGATCGCAAAAATTTTGGGTTGAGAAAACTTTTGCTTCGCGATTGTGGAGCATTTTCCGCGATCGTGATGAGTAAATACCTGGGCAGAAGTTATATATCGAGGTTTCGTCCATTTTTAGCATATTTGAAGCTATGGAGCTCGGATTGAAGTTGTTTTTGAGGCGATTTTCACCATACGGAATGGGGTAAGTGCTTTCTTCACAATTTTGTGTTAAATAGATGAGCATATATGGATTAGAACATGGAAATTAGTGGAAATTGTGAGTTTTTGGTAAAAGACCTAGAAATTGATATTTTTTAACTTTGACCACGAAATTGGACATGGAATTGAGAATAAAATATATATTTGAGTTCATAATGTAATGAGTAATCTTTATCTTCAAAAAATTTCGGAATCCGGACACGTGGGCCCGAGGATGATTTTTATCGACTTCTCGATCGTGGTTAGAAATTGTTATAAATTGGATTATAATCGGTATTTGAGCATATATTAACGGGTTTGCATAATTATTGGCTAGTTTTGGAGCGTTGTTCCCACGGAAGGGATTGGAAGTCGGTTATGGAACTTCGGAGCGAGGTAAGTGTCTTTTCTAAGATTGTAAGAGGAAATTTTCCCCATAGGTGAAATAATTAATTATGTGCTACTATTTGTGGGGGCTACGTACACACAAGCTGACGAGAGTCCGTGCATAACTACTATTATGTTTATATCCGAGTAGTCTAGGACCCAAAAACATGCTTTAACACCATCTTCTTGACCATAAAAAAAGAGAAACTTGTCATTTCCTTGGGTAATTGTTTTCCTGATAAAATCTGGATTGACTGTTTGAATGTGTATATCTATGAGTACCTCGTTGTATGTATAATTCACGAGCGGGGTAACTCTATTATATTCATGTGTAACCGCGTCGCAAATATATTCCGCGAGCAAGGTTACTATTTCCACTACTCTCATGGAAGCGGGTCGTTCGCTCGGTAGGTTAATAGATGCATCTATGGTTCACGTCGTTCGACCCTTCGGCAATGCACATTTTATTATTTTTTTGGATCGGGCCGTACGACCTCGGCATTATTTGTGCATGCTATTTGGTTGGTACTTTCCGTGATTTGAACTGCTTAAATGCCTTGAGATATAAGTTGTTAACTGAAACGACAGAAATTGAAATTATAATTATGAAAGAAGCTGTCACTTCTTGTTGTTATCTGTTATTTAATCATGACATTCATGCTTAGCGTCACATTTAATTATATTAATTTGACCCTAGCAAGTGTCAAGTCGACCCCTCGTCACTACCTCTTCGGGGTTAGGCGGGATACTTACTGGGTATGCGTTATTTTCGTACTCATACTACACTCGATGTACATTTTGATGTACAGGTAAATGTATGGATTGTGGCCTTATGGGCACAGCGGCATGGTGGATACGGGGACTTAGGTGAGATGCATCTTTGAGACGGTCCGCAGCCAGCAGAGTCTCCTCCAGAGTAGTGTATTTTCTTTTCTGTCCAATTTATATTGTGGACAGTTGATGTATTCTATTTTACTTCCTAGTAAAAGATCATGCACTTGTGACACCGGGTTCGATGATTATGGGATGTTTAGTACTGAAATTTGAAAACGTCAATGTTATTCCTTAAAGTTTGTTTGTTACTAGTTAAATTAAAGGAAATTATGTTTTCAGAAGCACTAAATGAGAATTTAAATTACCATTTAGTGCTGGCTTGCCTGACGATAGTGTCCGGCGCCGTCATGACCTTTCATAGGATTTTGGGTCGTGACAACATGGTATCAGTGCACTAGGTTCCCTTAGGTCTCACGAGTCATGAGAAAGTCTAATAGAGTCTTGCGGATCGGTACGGAAACATCTGTACTTATCTTCGAGAGGCTACAGGACTGTTAGGAGTACTTCCCTTATTGATTCCTCATCGTGCGATTTGATTCCTTTGAGGCTTTTTCCTTTGCTTCTTTCCTGTTCAATCTTATGCGACGCGAAGCGCTTGTCATAAATCGGGAATTGAGGAATTATAATGGTACTACAGATATGGTGCGGGATGTTTCTCCCTGCGCAGTTGTTTGAACTATTGGCGTCGCCTTGCAGAAGGATATTTTGTCGTTTCAACTTAGTAGTTGTACTTCTGAGAGCTTTGAGGCTATGCGAAGATTGCTATGATGCTCATGATTGGTTATTGCACGGTATTGGTGTAGTGGTAGTATGCTTGTCTATGAATCGCAACAGTGAATGAGTTGGAAGGATGTTTACTCAGCGCAAGATTTAGAGATTCAGTATTTTATTTCCGGCGGAGGAAAGGCAATCGGACTGTAAATGTTCAGGTTTGGGTTAGTAGAGTAATGAGACTTGGTGTTTTCAGGTGTGGTGGAATTTTTATCTGTGACATGGTGTCGTCGTCCTCGATTGAATATGTTATGTTCGCCGGTGTTATAATCTTCTACAATTCGCCTTTGGGGTAGGATATTGTAAGATAGTATTGGAGGAGCGACTGTCAGAGATCACGGGGTGCGGTGGTTTTGGGTTGAATAGGCATTTCTACTGCTGGCGGCTCGAGAAGGAGGATCTTCGGAAAGGGTTGAAGTTATTAGCGATCTATCGGTTCAAGTGCTACAGAGATAGATATTGATTTAAGGCAACAGATGGGAAGCAAAGGATGAGGAAGGACATGTGGGAAGTGTCAGGCGGTGGTTAAATTTCCAGAAGGCCAGATATAAGAAGCAAAGGTCGAGTAGTTGCTTAAAGGAGTGAGCTTTACCAAAGTAGGAGAGTGGCGGAGTAACATATGGGTTCAGTGGCAGGATAACTATACACCTTGAGGAAGGGTTTAGAGTGATTTGGGAAGGGACGGTGATCGGGTCCACGGGACTAATTTGAAATATTGGGTATTATACGGCGGGAGATTGGATGCAACAGAATGGAGTTGCTTGATATGAGAAAAGGATGCAATATAACTTTGAACCGGAAGATATTGTCGCACATTTAGTTGATGTCCATGAGAAGTGAACGGACTAGTACAGTTGGTGAATGAGCATGGGTTCAGGATGGGTTATTGATGTCATAGTAATTGTACTCCGTGCAGCGACGTTGGAAGATGTCTGCATATGATTTTCACAGGTGGGTTATCTCCTGTGAGCAGGCTAGCGGTCGCGTGGTGTTGACGAAGCTTCTACGAAGGATTCTACCGATTATCCGGTAAGAGGTCGAATATGTGAATGTTGCTAGAGATTCAGAGTGTTCGTGAAATGATAACAAAAGGATTTCAAGGAATTTGGCGGGTTGGTTGTGCAAGATTATGTCAACAATCAAGAAAGCATCTGGTTGGGTTCCAGAGTTGTGTAATAATAGCTTCAAGCTAAGTGGGAGAGTCCCACCACCTACGATTGGGTTGTGTGGTTATCTTCTGGTAAGGTTTTGAGTTATCAACGTATTGGTGAGTTAATTCAGCTAAGGGAAAAGAACATAAATGGCGATTTGAGCCAAGGAATTGATAAAGGTGTGTAATAGTTGGCCTTTTTGACTCATGTTCGGGCTTTGGGAAGATTCAGGACTTATGCTTCGTACATAGGTGATTTACAAGGGAAGCGATTCAGTCGGGTGCTTCATTGAGATGGGTGTTCATGGTCCAGCGGAGCCTTGGAGTTGATTATATGCGGGACCAAGCCAGAGTGGGTGACTCTCAACAACGGTCCTAGTGAATTCAAAGGTTAAAATGCGGTGCCTAAGGATTTCAATCCCGCGATATGGTTAAGAATCGAGCTTTTGTAGAGGATTATGATACGAGGCACGAAATTTTCTATGACATTTTTGACTTGCAGAGTAGCATTTTGAGGAAAAAGAGAAAATGACTTCGGATTCGTAAAGGAATTATCAAAACGGGTGTACCAATAGAAGATGTGAATGTGTGTGCAAGGAGGGTATGAAATCGTTCATGGATTTGGAGACAATGTGGTCTCGTGGAATGGGGTCACTCAAGATGAGTGCGGGTTTAGGTTTGCGATATAAGGAATGGAGATATTATTATCTCTAGGGAAATTTAAGGATGAATTAGAAGAAATAGATTGGTTAGCCATGGTTGAATTGGCATAATGGTGGCGGTGATCAATTCCTTCAGCGTGATCAAGTTATGCATGTGATTTGTGACGGTACGTGCGAGGTTTGACGGTCGCCGTAATCGATTTTATTTGGAAATATCCAAGTATTTAGGCATGTTATGTGTAGGCGGATCCCGGAAGGGTTATGGTGGTTTAGACCACTACTTGAGGATTTGCAGGTTCTACGATTATGAGAATTCACTCGCGTATTGCTATGGTTCTCTTGGAATGAGTTAAGTAAAAAGTTTCTATGTGATGAAGTGTTCACCCTATTAGTGGTTCAGGAGTTATGATGAAATTCTTGTGCTATCACATATTGGCATGTTGGGAGCAGTGAGCGATATGAAATTTGAAAGTGAGGATCAGAGTTGCGGTTCGGTGTTGGCAAGGATGTCACGAGCTCGGATGAGCAGGAAAAGGATTTGAATGTTTAGAGTAAGCTAGTATTGTCTTCAGCGTCACCTGAGATCGGTGTTTTGTAAAAGAGGCTTTGCATCCTGGTTATGGATTCTTGATTTGTTGCACAGCTTTAGTGTGGCCGGTGGTATGGATGTGCAGACTTGTTACCTGGTGCAGAAGGTCGTGGAAGCATATCTCATGGGAAGATTGTACAAGTGTGACATTGTAGTCACTCGATTGATTGAATATTTAAACCAAGTATCAAGAATGTGGTAATATCTCTTATTTGAGAACTTATGCATGGAGGGCGCTCGGTTCATGTAGTTGCGGACTGTGGAAGTTTATTCCGGTTATGATGGTTTTTCTCGTGTGTTATGGGAAAAATGGGGTTATTAGGGACCCGTGAAAGGTTAATAGCCTAGTACGATGCGATCAGAATCGGCTTGAGGTCTGTGGATGGATTTAAATATGAATATGGGGCTCTATGTCAGCTAGATGTGTTCCTTTCAGTATAGCACTCCTCATGGAGGAGTATTAGAACATTGGATGTTGTCTCGTCGTCGGCTATTTCATGTGATATTATGTTGTGCCGTGTGAGTGGTGAAACGGCTTGATAAATTTTCTTATGTGTTAAGATTCCGCGTAGCGATGGTGTTATGCGAGAAGGATGGCTCGTGAGATTCAGACCATATATCGCACCTCAGTTGTGCTTGAGTTTTGTAGCTTATGACGTTATATGTTTCCCTAGGGTTGGTATTGTGCACTTAGCTTTGCTTGTGACCGACATTTAGTATGTTGTAGTAATGATCAATTTAGCTCGGTGTGTATCTCCTTATGTGAATTTTATGTGAGGATCAGGTGGCACGCCGCCACGGGTATGTTATTTGGATCGGGTTGCACGCCGCAACAGTGTGATGTTGAGTACGGTTTTCTATATCCTATTTTCGTGTGTTTTGTTTTCCATTTTCTGAGGAAAATTCATATTAGATGTGTGGGTTGAGTATTCCCTTCCAAAGTTCGCTTTCCTTATGTATCACGTTCGAGTTTGTAGCATATTGGCACATTGTGGCATCATATAAGTTTGGTCATGTCTAGGGTGGCTTATTGCCTGAGCAGCTTGTACTAGGTGAGACGAGATTGTTGGATCCAGGATCTGTGCGACCGGATGAAGTATATTAAAGAGCAAATACCATTATTTGGTTCATAATGAGGTGTTGATTCTAGTCAAGAGGAGAGATTCAATGATTTGTTGACTCTGCAGTTGGTTATGAATTTCTACACATCTTTTTCGTCGTGGTGGTATTGCAGGAGTTGGAACAGGACTTATATGTTTCGTGATGTGTGTTGTGAGCATCAGATTCGGGAAATGTCGGTTATTATGATCAAGGAATGTTATTATGGTCCGTGAATGATGTGGTGCATGGTGAGAATTCAACAAAGGTATGCAGTCATGTTCTGGTACATCGTGTAGTGATTGATATGGTATTCGTAGGTTGGAAGCAGGCCTGGAAGAGAATTTCGGGTGTTGGAACTGGGTTCTAAGCTAATTGTTTGAATAAAAGAGAATATCTTTGGATTTGCTCGAGCTAATATGCTCAACTGAGTTGTGGTAGCACGGGTAGGTGCACAAGGTGTTAAACGATGAGTTTGGACAACTCCATCGCAGTTCTTAGCACATTCGAGGACGAACGTATGTTTAAGTGGGAGAGAATGTAACGACCCAACCAGTCATTTTGAGCTCTAGCGCATCATTTGGCAGTTTGAGGACATGAGCAGCTTCATTTCAGGTATTATGACTCGTAGGCGTGGTCAGAATTAGATTTCGGGAAGTTCGGAGTCAATTTGGAAAGAGAATTCTCATTTCGGAAACCTTAAGTTGGAAGAATTGACTAAGATTAGATTTTTTGAGTAAACGGCCTCGAAATCGGGATTTGAAGGTTCCAGCAGGTTCGTATGATGATTTCGAACTTGGGCGTATGTTCGGATCGGGTTTTGGATGACCTTCGGCGCATATTGTGGAAGTTAGCATTTTAGAAGAATTTCATAAATTTGGGTTGAAGTGCATTTCAGTGTTATCGATGTCCGTTTGGGATTCCGAGTCTAGGAATAGCTCCGTATGGTGATTCTGGTATTGAGAGAGCGATCGGAAGTAAATTCGGAGGTCCGTAGGTCATTTTGGAGTCATTTGGCTAAAGTTTGAAATTTGAAGGTTTTTGAGAAGTTTGACCGGAAGTGGACTTTTTGATATCGGGGTCGGATTCCAATTCCGGAAGTTGGAGTAGGTCTGTAATGTCAAATGTGACCTGTGTGCAAAATTTGAGGTCAATCGGACGTGATTTGATAGGTTTCTACATCGAATGTAGAAATTAAAATTTCTTAGTTTCGTTAGACTCGAATTGGGGTGTGATGTGTGTTTTTAGCGTTGTTTGATGTGATTTGAGGCCTCGACTAAGTCCATGATATGTTTTGAGACTTGTTGGTATGTTCGGACGGGGTCCCGAGGGGCTCGGGTGAGTTTCGGGGTAGTTTTGGACCATTTCTAGGCCATTTTTAGCTACTGGTTTTTGGCTACAGCAGTGTGCTACGCGATCGCGCTGAGTAAAATGAGAGAAAATGGCCAGTAAATCGCGATCGCGGAAGGCCTTCCGCGATCGTGTAGAGTAAAGTTTCTGCTGCACTGACCTAACTTTGGAAGCTTGTATCTTACCATCTATAAGGAATTTGGAGAAAATCCAAACATGAAAGTTGTAGATTTTTGTGTCTAGTTTTCAGAACATCAAATTATTTGACATTTGGAGTTATTTACAAAGAGTTATGATTGATGCACTACAACCTGTCCGGGAAGAGTTTGGAAATCGCAATGTGTTGCATAGGACTGATTTTGGCAGCTTATATCTCGTAATATATAATGAATCGGGAAATTATGAAGAATGAAAGTTATATCCATTGGTGTCTAGTTTTCAAAATTCAAACTATTTGCAATTTAGAGTTTTGTACAAAATGTTATGACCATTATACTAGAGGCTGTCGGGAAGAGCTGGACATTTGTTCTTCGCGATCGCGGAGCATTTTCTGCGATCGCGATGAGTAAATACCTGGGCAGAAGTTATATATCGAGGTTTCGGCCATTTTTAGCATATATAGCCATGGAACTCGGATTGAAGCGACTTTTGAGGCGATTTTCACCATATGGAATAGGGTAAATGCTTTCTTCACAATTTTGTGTTAAATAAATAAGTATATATGGATTAGAACATGGAAATTATGGGTTTTTGGTAAAAGACCTAGAAATTGGTATTTTTGGATTTTGACCACGAAATTGGACATGGAATTGGGAATAAAATATATATTTGAGTTCATAATGTTATGGGTAATCTTTATCTTCGAAAAATTTCAGAATCCGGGCACGTGGGCCCGAGGATGATTTTTATCGACTTTTCGATCGGGGTTAGAAATTGTTATAAATTAGATTATAATGGGTATTTGAGCATATATTAACAGGTTTGCATAATTATTGGCTAGTTTTGGAGCGTTGTGCATTAATTTGAGTCCACGGAAGGGCTTGGAAGCCGGTAATGGAACTTAGGAGCGAGGTAAGTCTCCTTTCTAACCTTGTAAGAAGGAATTGTCCTCATAGGTGGAATAATTAATTATGTGCTACTATTTGTGGGGGCTACTTACGCACGAGGTGACGAGAGTCCGTGCGTAGCTACTAATATGCTTATGTCCGGGTAATCTAGGACCCAAAAACATGCTTTACTTGCCGAACTTGTGATTTTACTGATAAATTTAAAATGCTTAAATCCTATCGAATTTAGAAAATGAATTTCTAAAAAGATTGAACACCATCTTCTTGACCATAAAAAAAGAGAAACTTGTCATTTTCTTAGGTAATTGTTTTTCTGATGAAGTATAGATTGACTGTTTGAATGTGTGTATCTATGAGTACCTGCCTCGCATGTATGATTCGCGAGCGGAGTAACTCTATTATATTTATGTGTAAGCGTGTCGAAAATATATTCCGCGAGCGGGGTGACTATTTCCACTACTCTCATGGGAGCAGGTCGTTCGCCTAGGTAGGTTAATAGATGCATCTATAGTTCGCGTCGTTCGACCTTTCAGCAGTGCACATTTTATTATTTTGTTGGATCGGGTCATACGACCTCGGCATTATTTGCGCATGCTATTTGCTTGGTATTTTCTGTGATTTGAACGGCTTAATTGCTTTGAGATATAAGTTGTTAACTGAAACGACGAAAACTGAAATTATAATTATAAAAGAAGTTGTCACTTCCTGTTGTTATCTGTTATTTAATCATGACATTCATGCTTAGCGTCACATTTAATTATATTAGTTTTACCCTAGCAAGTGTCAAGTCGACCCCTCGTCACTACCTCTTCGGGGTTAGGCGGGATACTTACTAGGTACGCGTTATTTTCGTACTCATACTACGGTTGCTGTACATTTTGATGTACATGTACATGTATGGATTGTGGCCTTATGGCCACAGTGGCGTGGTGGATACGGAGACTTAGGTGAGCTGCATCTTTGAGACGGTCCGCAGCCATCAGAGTCTCCTTCAGAGTAGTGTATTTTCTTTTCTGTCCAATTTATATTCTGGACAGTTGGTGTATTCTATTTTACTTCCTAGTAAAAGCTGATGCATTTGTGACACCGGGTTCTGGTATGATTATGGGATGATTAGTACTGAAATTTGAAAACGTCAATGTTATTCCTTAAAGTTTGTTTGTTACTAGTTAAATTAAAGGAAATTATGTTTTCAGAAGAACTAAAATAAGAATTTAAATTATCATTTAGTATTGTCTTGCCTGACGATAGTGTCCGACGCCGTCACGACTTTTTCATAGGATTTTGGGTCGTGACACAAACGGTAATAAGAATATTGGGTCTAATCAAAAGGAGCACCAGCATGATCCTAAAATTAAAATAAGCAATACAACGACCTATCAAAGTGAAAAAGAAAAGGGAATTTCTCATGGCTATAAAAACTCTGAAACAGGACAAAGATCAAAGCAAACAATGTAAATTTTTTTTTTTTTTTTGCTTGATAAATTTGTCTCTGTATCTCTATAATTCCATAAGAAAGCATAACTACATGTTGTATGTTACAGATGAATCATATTGATTTTGCTAAGCCAAAAGCTTAAGCTAAGTACAATAGTATTTAGTTGTAATGATAAGTGCAGTAATTTGAAGCTTTGAACAATTTTGACAAAATATGACGAATGATGCAATAAGCTTTTTATTTTTTCACTTTTTGTTTATTCTTTGATTAGTTTTAGTGGATTAACAAATTTTATTATTTGAAAAAGTGTATTTATCGAAGATGACGGAAAAGAATCGGCGTGAGCAGAGCTTATTATTTAATATAAAAGTACTTGGGTAGTTTTTAATTATTTCACTATGTTCTTTTTTATCGGTTATATTATTTTATATATGTTCTCTCTATTGGCTATTTTTTAATATGTGGTATTAGCACTTCATGTTCATTCTGTTGAGAGATTGTCAATGGATGGAACCACCATAGTGAGTTCTAGCCGTAAGAAAAGGATGATGGAGTTGAGTTATTGTTTTATTAATTCTCTCAAGAGTTAATTGATGATTTTATCCACAAGGAATTCGAGAATTTAAATTTATTTTTGCATTAAACCATTGATTAGAGGTGAAATCTTGAGCATGTCTTTGTTGATTGCTTGATTTCTTAAGAATACGATAACTTCCCTGTACTAGATGTAGTATGAACAAAACTAAGAATTTTTTCTTCTTCTTGATTTTCTTGCAACAAACAAAATTACAGACATTAGATCTTATATCATTGTCTCTACTTTTCTTTTCAGGGTTCAATGTTGTGATGTTATTGGGTACATTGGTATACAGGTGTCAATACATGCTAATATTCGAGTATCCAGTGTAGCAAGGCAGTATGCTCGATAGGCTTTGCAGGCTCTTTTGTTCACTTCTCAAAATAATTTCAACAGGAGTGACACTAAAGTCATTTGTTGTATAAATTGACTTGAGATCTTTCTAATGAAGATAGTTGTTCGTGCTGGTGGATTTTCACCATTGGTAGACGTCAGAATGGGTGTTGCCATCCTTTATGCAACGTTGTATGTATGGTTGAGGGTGGATTCAACTGGAGTAATAAATGTAACATATTGTAAGTTAAAGTCTGCTGATGTTTCACATTCTTTTATTTCAATAAGAGTACTAAATGTTGTACCTATTATTTCATCTGATAGTCTGCAATATACATTTATTTCTACAGGTAAGAAAACTTACATTAAGCATGCAACAGAGAACTTTACCTCAGCTGTAATGGAACATGTGGCTTCTGATGAAGGTGTTTTTAATTGGTACAACAACTATGTCGGTAATTTACATAAAATCTTAATGAGAATTAATATTTTTATTGTATGCATTTTATCTAAGACTTAAATTCGGTATTTTCTAGATCTTGGTTATCCAAGTGAGTCGTCGTTTATATCATCAACCAACGTGACTGGCTTGCTCATGTTCCCTTATACATCTGATTCAAAGTACAACACAACAGAAGGTGATGTCTTAATTACTGTTAATTATAGATGTGTTTAATTGTTCTTTATTTTTTCTGAAAATAACTTGAGACACAAAAAATTTATTTTTTCAGGTGGACTAATCCGTTTAAAGCCAAGTACTTCTGTAGCAATATACATCTCTTTCTAATATATCCCTCTGCCATATTCACTTTAAAAAAAAAAAAAAAGGGGAGAAAAAGTATCGGTGGCGGGTGAGGAGTGAGGAACCGCGTGATATGCGCAATGGACTTTTTAAATTTGAAAATAGAGGCAGGGGATGAGTTGACGGTTTCTCTTTCCTTATCTGAAACTCCCAATTATGATCAAAAGCAGGGACTAGAGAGTGACGGCACGGATGAAACCCAAATTGATTGATTTGAAAATAATTTATTTTTAAAATTAAAAATCAATTTAGATTAAACTTATATAATTATAACAATACAAATGCTCTGAACTCTTTTTTAACTTATTTAATACCATAAATTTTAAAATTCTTCTTTTTTTATTAAAGTTGTTGTCCAGCCAAATAATTTTACATAGATTGAAAGGGAAGAACTAAAATAAAATCTTAAAAGAAATTAAAATATACACGCGTTAAATTATGGTTTAGGTTTTCCTTCTGTTACGCTCTTCGTCCTCATATACACGCTGATTTGATCAATTCCCAGATCCGATTTTTCCTCATAGTTCCTCTAAAGTTTCTGAATAATTTTACCAGAGGTTTATGCTCTCACCAATTCTCAAAGCAGTTTGAATATTACGATTTTTTACTTTGTGTATTCATTTTGGTGTCACGATTTGAAAGGATCGATAATCGAAAAGCGATTCTGTTTGTTGGATAGGAGAGAAATTCTACCTTTAGATTAGAGATCATGAGCGGAGATGCACCGCAGAAGCTAGACGATGAGCAAATTGCGGAGCTTCGTGAGATTTTCCGGTCATTTGATCGGAATAACGACGGAAGCTTAACGCAACTTGAACTCGGATCATTACTCCGATCCTTAGGATTAAAGCCGAGTAATGATCAATTGGAGGATTTAATCCAAAAAGCAGACAGGAACAGCAATGGTTTGATCGAGTTCTCGGAATTTGTAGCTTTGGTTGCGCCGGAGCTTATACCGGCGAAATGTCCGTACTCGGAGGAACAGCTGAAGAAGATTTTTCAGATGTTTGATAGGGACGGCAATGGATTGATAACCGCGGCGGAGTTGGCGCATTCCATGGCTAAGCTAGGACATGCGCTTACACAAGAGGAGCTAACAGGGATGATTAAGGAAGCTGATAGGGATGGTGATGGTTGTATTAGCTTTGAGGAGTTTGCTCAGGCTATGACTTCCGCTGCGTTTGACAATTCATGGACATGAAACGCCTTTTCTTTCTGGTTTGTATTAGTTGGATAGTCTTCATTCTGATCATCTTTTGATTAATTTTAGGCGCCTATCGTTCTAGTGCCTGTTTAAGTCTTTCGTACATAGCAGCAAATAAAGTTTCTTTTTGACAATTGAAATGGCATTGGAAAATGGATATCCCTTGCTGTTTTTGGATGGTCTAAGGATTACGAGTATTTTCCATTGGGGCAATTAGTAAACACAAAATTCATCTATCTATTGGAAAAACATACTGTGCTCGGAGAAGAACCGATATCAATCAAAGAAGCTATCTGGTGGAAATAGATGGGAGTGTTTCAAAATGTATTCGTAGTTCAAGTTGGCTTTTCCAATTTTGCAAATCTCTTTGTTTTGGTTTTTTCTTTTGGTAGGTTAGCTTTTGTTGCAATAACACGTCATTAAAGATATGAAATGCATTTGGAAAGAAGAAAAGGAGATCTCCGTCAAACCACCTTCACTCATTTGCTAACTTGAATAAGATTCTGCAACAGAAATTTTCCTGTTTTCTGCAGTCCTTGTATGTAAGGTTCGGAAACTTATCCAGCAAACAGAAAATAGTCTTTGGAAAACATTCCATACCTTCAAAGCCTAGACAAAACCCCATTGCTCCTCCGTAAATCCAAACATATCTCTTTAAGTTCAAAATCTTTTTCAAAAACATTTTTACAAACCACACATTGTCCCCAAACATGTTTCAAAACTTACTCAAAATATATTCCAGAAAGGTATGATAAAATCACATCCGGACGCAAACTATGATGATTGTAGGACCTCTGATCCCTTCCTTGTTTCTGCAACAATTTATCTTCATCCACCATAGTATCTCCGGCTGTTTTAACAAGAGGGGCAAACTAATCAGGTCAAGCTCATACCCGCATAAAATTGTTGCAGTAAAAACTCGGGTTGCTGCCTACTTTCGAAATCCAAATTACAAACCCAAAAGTAAATGACAAATCTTACGTTTGACAAAAACCAGAGTCTGACAGGAATTTAATAGTCCAGCAACTATCTTTCTATGTATCAACAACCGTCCAGGACATTTTATGTATAACTAGCATATCCAAGTCTAACCACAACACAATGACAGCTAAAGATCAGACAAGCGGAATCGAACAATAGTTTTGAAATATTTTGCACAAGCTAGAGGATTAGGCCCTTAGGTGAAGAGGGCTTGGCAGGTTCCTCGGTTTTGGAAGCTTTTGGGGACTCCGAGAAAGCATGTATAGGCACATAACCTGCAGCTGAACTTCTTCCCTGTTCTTCTTCTGCCATCTTTTCCTTCGTCTTCTGGCCCACTTCCCCTGCAGCCTTGGTGACCTTATTGAAAGCACCAGTAACCCAAGATGCCCCTGTCAAAACATATCTGTTCTTCATGATGGCAGATCCAGCAGTGCTAACTGTCTGCTCAGCAGCTGCAAAAGCTGATTTTGTCTTTTCAGTAACTTGGAACTTCTGGTCCATTTCTTTCACTTTGTCATTCACAATAGTTGTTCCCATATTGATTTTCTCACTAAGTCCAATTTTTTGGTCTAGTGAAGCAACTTTGGCCGAGGCAGTGGATATGAACTGGTGTTTCTCATCAAATGTCTTTGCTTTGTTAACTGCATCCTTGCCCAAAATGAAGCCCTTTGCCAACATGCTGCTCACAACATCTTCTGCCTTTTGAATAGCAGATCCACCACCAGCTGCATTACCGCTCCCAGTTGCCTGCGAATATATAGGAGGTATACACTAGTTAGTGACTACCAGACAGTAGATAAGACCAGAATGTTAACATGAATTATACAGACCTTGATTGGCACTGGAGCTGTAGGAGGCAGCTCGTAGTCAGGTTCTAATTCTACTGTGACAGACTGATCAACAATTGTGGCTCCCTGGAAACCACCAACGATATTATTATCAGTTTTACCCCCCACCCCGCCAAGGGAAAAGAAAAAGCAGCAGTTAAAAAATTATGGAGTTAATCCTTCCTCCTACAAATCAAGCAATTTATTAAGATGCAATCAATCTGTATCTCTACTACGCTGCATAGTCTCTTAACTAAAATTTCCTCCCTACTATCTCTTGAAGCAATTTACTCAAATGCCATCAAATGGCAGAAGGAGAAGGCCACATATGCATCAAATGGGCACAGGGTTGATCTCAAAGATTCTTCTTCTTTAAATGCAGAACACTTCTCCGGCATATCTGGTGAGGTTCTAGACTTTCAACAACTCAAAACTTTTGGACTGGTTACCAATTATGCTGCTTTGGTAACACAAATGAAATTTTTTTCAAGAGAACGGAAGAGGGTCATTCAATCTTCTTCCCCTTTCCCTTCAAGCGCACATAAAGGAACAAAAGAAGAGGAGGGGGTAAAATAATGAAACACTGACAGCTAAAATCCGGAGATAAATTTTAGGAAAATACTTCACATCCTCCTCCCCTCGGCTACCCCCTCAGAAGAAAAGCAAATTGTCATCGTGCTGATGCATTTTGAAAGTGTAACAATCAAAGAATTGCCAGTATCATGGAAAACAACATCAATCATCCCCATTTTAGTCCATCGCTGCCTCTTTTGGACTTGTATGACTTTCTTACTCATACAAAGGCTCCAAGATATAAGCTGAAATGCGGAGGAAATGCCCACCGGCAATAGAGTGCAGTCTTTCATGGATTGTTTAATGGTATCTAGAGTAAAAATGGTCTTACAAGTTTAAAGTGGCAGCCTCTCAAAAAAATTTATTTTTCTATTATATAGAAAAGGAAAGATGGTTGACCAAGGGCATATATGTCATTTCATACAAAATTTATGTTTGCATTTCTTAAATGCAAAATACATGTGGACCCCATATTCCTCTAACCACAACTCTCCTTTAAATGCACTATGCATGTGTTGATTAGACTGTCTGTGCAGCAAATGCTCATTTTCAATCTTTTTCTCATTTTGGAAAATTAATTAACTAAACACAAACAAACAATAATTTTAATAAAATTGCAATGTTGGGCCCGTATACGGGTCTTTCCTCATCTAGTTAGCTATAGAAAGAAAGAGCACAACAGGTATTAGAGGACAAAACAATTCTATTACCAGCAATGCACTGTGCAAAAACACCTCTAATATTCATCAATATGAGACCCTATCCTTGGTATGAATAACAATTATAGCCAGCAGTAAAAAAATTGAAATAGAACACCAAGGATGGACCAAAAGCATAAACAATAAAAGTCAAAAGTTCTAGATATTGCCTATAAGCCTCAGAATAAAACTGAAACGACCAACCTCCTGAAGCAACTGTCACAACAATTTCCTAACAGTAACCTCAATTTGTTCATCATCACTTCACTCGATGAACAACAAACCACATAGACAAATAGGAGGATATGTAAAAATAAATTATAAATAAACAAAAAATAAGGGGCTTTCATCACTTCAGATAAAGGATGCTTACCGAATAATTGAATCAGGAACTGATTAGCTTTTACAGAAATGCACTCAATGACACAATGAAATTCAAATGACAATCTATTTTTTTAGGGATAATTACCTTGTTGGGCTGCCCTCCGAAATAATAGCTTGCAGATGTAAATGTTTTGTATGTTAAGAATGAATATACATAAATATACATATTTTATGCATATTCAGTGTATATGTTTGTATATGTTGGGTAGCACCTGTAATTAATTTCGGCCGATGGGCCAAAATGAAAAAAACCCTATTTCTTACTGCCCTAAAATCAATCTTTTTCCTTAAGAAACTTACAAGCATTTTAAACATCAAATCTAAACTACTTGAACTAGTGGAAATTATTACTACTTACACAGTAAAGATTTTACATAGGACTCCAGAGGATAAGAAAAGTAAACTTACAGAAAGAAGAACTGCAGTTTCTGCACCCTGGGGATCCTTGAATGTGACATATGCAATTTGAGATCGTTCATTCTCACTACAATAGCGATAAAAGAAACGTGCATAAAGCAATAAAAGAAACCAACAAGAAGCTCATATCATATTAGCTTTTACATTCTCAATAGGCAGATTGTGTCTCTGATTTCAAGATACGCCTAGATAGAAAACAACAGAGAAGAGGAGTGACAATACTTTGTGTTACCAACACTAACCTTATCATCTCAACATACTCAATATCCCCGGAGAATGAGAAGAACTCCTTGATATCTTGCTCCGACGCACCAAGAGAGACATTGCTCACTTTCACTGTTCTAACCTATTATGATAAACAACTAGAGAGGATTAGCAAGACTTGACAACACAGGGTAAAAAGGCATGCATCTTGTTTAATGGTCTTTCATTCTTCTTTCTTTAAGAAAGGTTAGTGGTGTATCCTGCAAGTTGTCCAACATGAAGAAAGAATTTTCTCAAATGTGGATTTACTGATATGGAAGAGAAACACTTGAGGCATGGATGACTTTACGCGAAAGCTTCTTAAAATCATAAATGTACAATGGACATTACCACATAGTATCTTTTTCTGATGACGAAAAAAGTTCTAACAAAAAACATTACCACATATTACCAAAATCCACTATGAAACGGGATTTTGAAGTTTCCTCTTCTCATCAAACATTTCAATTTCATCATTTGGTCCTGGATATAATCTTCCTTGTAGAAAATGAATTTACTTGGGCACAAATCATTTTAAAGAAGCAACTACAGCGCTTCGTATTAAACATTGAGGCCACACAGAACATCCTAACTTATTAAAAGTACAAAATATGAGGAGAAAAACATACATTCCAAACTCAGCATTCTTCCCAAAGACACTTGGTGCCCAAGTCCACTCAAGTCCAATAAAGGACCTTATTGTTTTCACTTATCAATATCATCCAGTCGCATCTCCTGTAGCAAATCAGACTAATGATCTGGAATTTACCAAAAGAATTTTAATCGAACTTTCTAATGTACTTCCTAAAAGTACATTCTGTAACATCAAAAGCCACTCACAAATGAACTAGGCACTTCAGTTTCTACCACTAGTTAATCATTCGAAGACAATAAGGAGCACTACATTGTCATACACACTTTCTAACAGATTTATCTAACAAATCCATGAACTAGGTACTAGGGTATCACAGAGCAATCAGAACTATCAACTTCATTAAAAGAAGCAAAATCTAGGGCATTTGCCCGAGAACGATTATACCAATAAACTCGACAAATTGAACTCAATCGAAAATAATTGAATCCAGTAGAACAGTAATTCATAGATTTCCGAATAGATCAAATCGATTCGCAACGACAAAATGAAAAAGAATCAAAAAAAAAAGAGAGAGATGATGAACTACTCACCGACATCGAATCACAAGAAGATCAGAAACAATAGGACAGTTCAAATGCTTGAAGTAAATAAATCTGTAGAAGCTTGTAATTGAGCGGATGTATAGGGAAAATGAAAATAAGGGGAGTTGTTTGGGCTATAAGATAGCGAAAGGCAGCGGGTTTTAGGAGAAAATGTTACTTCAAAACGTCAACGTACGTGTGACGTGCGAGAGGGAGAATGGGAAAAGGGACACGCTATTTTCGTTCGAGGTAATGAGATTTTGTAGCTTTTGCCCCAAATTGTACTCCCAAACCGAAAGTATCTTTTTCTTCTTCTTCGCATAAAGCATCCAAAAAGGTAAATTTGGTAAGGCAATCAAAAAGGCATTTTCCTTTTTCCATCTTCATTATTTGCTCGAAGAAATAAATTGTTGTAACGAAGTAAAGTTTTTGCTTTATGCTCGGGGATTTTGAAGTTACTAGTTCGGAATTCTAACATTTTTATGTCAATGGATTCTAAAATAAAAATTTATACTTATTCAATAAATTTCATCTTTTTAGTTCTTTTTAGTTGGAACTTTAGGCGGTTCCGAAAAAATTCATTTCTTCTCCACCATAGCTCCACCAAAACCTTCCCTTGCCTAGCCAGTATTCCAATTGTAAGAATTCAAATATGATCAATTCTTATCCTAATACATACCTTAGTCAAACCTCTGTGTAGAAATTAGTCCAAACAAGTCATCATATCTTCTCCAAAAATATCAAAACCATTCCGACAAGATTTTAACCGAAAAATGGCATCTCGGTGACACTCGTCAAAATCAAAACTAACAGACCTCCTTGAGAATCTATTACTTTCCACCCCTGAAAGTTTTCAGTAATTTCATAGTTTCAACCGGCCAAAGAAGATCGCGGAAACGTTGTCACCACTATACCTTTGTTGTCAACTGAAAAAATGAGATAGACTAACCAAAATGATAAGTTTGTGTAGAAAAGAAGACTGGTCAAGGGATTGTTCAAAGTTGCAATGGGGCTGGG
>ML397191.1:44673-59378 GCA_005239525.1 Nicotiana knightiana
GGGAAGAAACTAGGAGGAGAAGGAAATTTGAGGGTGGGGGGTTGTAAGGAAGAAGATAACTTAGGGGGTTATGGAAGGGATGATTTAGGATTTAGGATGTTTTTATTTTTTATTTTTTTGCCTTTTATTTACTTTTTTTCTTATTCAGATTTAATATTTTTAAATACAGTAATTCGATTGACGCTCTTTTTCTGCGTGATTAGCACGCACTTTGACCACGTCATGGGAAAATCATCATGTATCAGGTTTAAAATCCGGTGCAAGTTTAAGTGGCACAGGAGACATTAAGCCTTATTTATATCCTTTGTTATAATTTCGATCCATCATTACCCCTCAAAGTTTTAAAACTGGTTCAAAAGTACCATTATTCGTTAGGATCCTCCACCATAGCCACATCATCTCACGTGGCATGCATCATCTCACGTGGCATGACATTTCGCTGAGATGGACACCATGTGGTACACCACGTCAACGTCCAAATAACATTTTACCCCCTCTTTCCACTTCTTCTCCACCAATACCTTCCCCTTCACCTAGTCTCCTAAAAGAGATCATCCGTTTACACAAAAATAAATATTTTTACTAACAAGGTGAAAAGCAAGGGAAGGAGAATTGGGAGAGAATTACAAGGTGAAGAAACTAACTCTCACTAACAAGGTGAAAGTTATTATGTGATTCATGAAAGAGAGGAAAAGGGAGAGACTAGGTTCTTTTATAACACTTATAGTTTGCATATGCTCTTCTCAAAGAGCATACATTATCAGCTACTCATTATAATTTATTCCTTTAATTTATATTAAAATTAGTTGAATTAAAACCTAGTCCTATAATACTATCCATGTTTAAAGACTCGAGAATATAAGCAATTTTCAGTCTAACTAAAAGAAAGGGCGTTTAAGAATTTGGTGAGAGCAAATAACTAACAAAGATTTTAGTAGAGTCTACAAGACTTCTATAACACTATGAATATTAGTATATCATTTGTGTTCAAATAGAAAGATTAAGTGTTTATTTATCAAGTACATTAATAGGAGCGTATTGCTGCCATTAAGCCTAAATCGTGTACAAAATTATATAATCCGAGTTTCTTTTCAATAATTACGAACAACAAATATTACTGCAGAAACTAGAAGGCATAAACTCAAGGCAGAAGGCACCTTCCTTTTTCCTTTTATTATTTGGTGAAAGAAAATTATTTATAACTGCCATAATATTATAGTGAACCTAAAAAAATTATTTATCGTGGATAAATAAACTTTAGTTGAAAATAACGTAACTGATGTATTTTGATTGTCAAAATGTATTATCTTAGTACATATATAATGATCATCTAGAGTAACATTTGTACCTTCAAAAATAAAAGACCAAATTTTAAATGCGAAGATTAACCTTATCTTAAAAAGTAAACTTGATTTACAGAAGTCAAATAGATGATATAATATTTTAAACCTCGATCTGGATATATATAATTTATTATTTAATTTCTTTTATCAAAATTGTGCTTCAATGCTTTTTATTATTGAACATATTATTGACGATGCTTAAAATATATACTTGCTCATCGAGGGGCTCTAACGGAGGAAAGTTCTGGAAGTAATTGTAAGAGAAAGGGGGTCGGTGGATTGAGAAAAGTGGTCAAGCCACTGTCACATTGAGCTACTGTATCGTTATATACAAGAAGCTAAGAAGAAGAAGATTAGTAAAATAATGTGAAAAGACTAATCTACCCTTAACTTATATTAACAACCATAACTACCATTAGCTGCCTAACCAACAACTTAACTAACTAACAGCTCAACTACCATGTCACATGTGAAGCACGTGACATTACAATATGCCCCCTCAAACTGGAGGGTGCAAAACGTTGAACACTTCAAGTTTGCCAAGCAGATGAATATGTTGAGTTGTTCCTAGAGCTTTAGTCAGCAGATCTGCCTGTTGCTCCTTGGTATTGACATGCACTGCCTTGACTGTTTCTTCCTTGATTTTGTCTCGAATAAAATGACAATCAATCTCTATGTGCTTGGTTCTTTCACGAAGCACATGATTTGCTGCAAGTTGGATTCCAGGTTTACTCTCATTGAAAATTGTGACTGGTTGGATTATACTTACACCCAACTCCTTGAATAGACCAAGTAACCATGTTACCTCAGTAATGTTGGTTGTCATACTCCTGTACTCTGCCTCAGTTGAACTCCTAGAGACAGTTTGTTATTTCTTTGACTTTCAAGAGATCATTAAATCTCCAAACTTGGTGACATATCCAGTAACTGATCTTCTAGTATTCAAAAATGCAGCTCAGTCAGAGTCACACCAGCAGGTGAGAGTCTCTGCACAGTCAGACCTCATCAAGATCCCTTGTCCAGGGGCAATTTTTAAATACCTTACAACCCTTAAGGCAGCATCCCAGTGATATTTTTTTGGTTCTTGCATAAACTGACTCAATGCTTGCACTGCATAATTGATGCGTGGCCTGGTAATGGTGACATATAAAAGCCTTCCTACTAACCTTTGATAGGCACTAACATCCTGCAAAGGTGGATCCCCTGTGACTCCATTTTCTTGATCATACTCTATTGTTGTCAGCTTGGAGTTCACTTCCAATGGTGTGCTTGCAGGTTTAGCTCCACTCAGCCCCATTTTTTATATTAATTCTGGTATGTATTTCCTTTGATTTAGAAACACTCCACCTTTTGACCTCATAACCTCAATACCTAAAAAGTATTTAAGTTCTCCTAGATCCTTTACCTTAAAATTCTGATGCAGTATATCCTTAGCTTTCTTTACTAGTGTTGAGATGCTTCCTGTAATGAGGAGATCATTCACATACACTAAAATGATCATTATCCCTTCTTGACTTCTCAATGTAAAGAGTGAGTAGTCATGATGCTCTATTTGAATCCTGCTCTAAGTAGAGCTTCAGTCAGCTTGATATTCCACTGTCGAGAGGCCTGCTTAGGTCCATATAAGGACTTGAGCAGTTTGCACACCTTCTGGTCTCCTTGCCTTTTGAATCCCTTAGGCAACTCCATGTACACTTATTCATTTAGATCCCCTTGTAAGAATTCATTATATATATCCATCTGAAATAGATTCCAACCTCTTGATACTGCTAGTGAAATGACAGATCTCACTGTGACCATTTTTGCCACTGGTGAGAATGTGTCATGATAGTCCAAACATTCCTTTTGGTTGTATCCTTTAGCTACTAACTTTGCCTTGAATCTTTATACTTCTCTATTTTCCTTGAACTTGATCTCGTACACCCATTTTGATCCAACAGTGTTCTTGTCTTCTGGTAAGTTCACTATTTCCCATGTTTTGTTATCTTCTAATGCCGTCACTTCTTGTTTCATGGCTTCTATCCACCTGTTGTCCTTCACTGCTTCTTTGAATGTTTGTGGTTATGTTAGTTGAGAGAACTTAGCCAAGTAGCATTGGTATCTTGTGCTAGTATGATCATATGATAGGTAGTTTAAAATAGGATAATTGCAGCTACTTGTCTTCTTTGTTGTGACATAGTCCTTCATCCATATTGGTTCCTTAACTTGTCTTGTAGACTTTCTGTTTGATCTTGAAATCTCCTCATCTTCATCTTCATCTTCCTGCCTGCTGACTAAGATCTCTTCACCTTCTTGATGTTCATCATCTTGTGTACCTGCATGAACAGTATCCATATTATGTACATTCTGAGAAGTTTCTTGCATATCACCGATGTTTATCTCCTACAAGACTGGTAGATTCTCTTGCAGACCACTCTACTTATTTTCTTGTAGACTCATATCTCCTGCTGTAGAGGTTGATACATTTCCATCATATATGTTGCCACCTGGCTGTGTGTGTAGAGGTGCGAATTGCAGTGTTCCTTGCTCCATGAACTCCTGTGCATCATATGATCTGTTTCCCTCTTTCTTGGAAAAGGGAAACACTGATTCTTTGAATATGACATCTCTACTTGTAAAGAACTGCTTTGTAGTTAAATCAAGCAGAATATAACCCTTCTGTGTCTCAGAATAGCTCATGAGAATGGCTGCTTTGGCCCTCTCTGCAAACTTGTCTGTCTTGAATAAACTTGTTGCATAGCATAAACAACATATGGTTCTCAAATGTGTAATGTTAGAATTCTTGTGGTGCAACAACTCATATGGAGTTTTCCCCCTAGAACACTTAATGGTAACCTATTAATCAGGTATATTGTTGTCTTAACACACATCCCCCAATATTTGATTGGAATTGCTCTTTGAAACTTCAAAGCCCTTGCAGTGTCAAGTATATACGTGTGCCTTCTTTCCACTATTCCATTATGCCGAGGAGTGTAAAGGCAACTGCTTTGGTGAATTATACCAAGACCTGTCAATAGCTCAGAACATTGTGCATTAAAGAATTCAGATCCATTATCTGATCTTATTACTTTAATCACAACACCAAATTAGTTTTGAACCATGGCAATGAACTGCTTTATTGCCACTACTACTTCAGATTTTAACTGCAAAAAGAGCACCCATGTATATCTAGAGTAATCATCCACAAGTATTAAGAAATATTATTTCTTATCAAATGTAGCAATCTTATAGGGTCCCCATAGATCGATGTGTACAAGATGAAATGCTACTTTTGTTCTTGAATTACTCAATATAAACTTCAATCTAGTCTGCTTTGCTAATGGACATATCAAACAGTTTTCATGCAACATTTCATTGTTCTTATTATTTAAACCTACTACATGCTTCATTACTGATGCAGATGGGTGACCTAGTCTATTGTGCCATACTTCACTTGAATCTCTGTTTGCCCTGTTCACAGCATTGAATGCCTTTATTATGTTAGCCAGTCCTCTAAGAACATATAAGCCTCCTCTTTCTTTATCAATCCCCTTTACTTGACATTCCAAATATCCTGAAACACACAAAAATCAGGAAAGAAATTGGCATTACATTTCAGTTCCTTTGTTAACTTTTCTACTGAGAACAAGTTGAACTTGAAATTAGGAACATAAAGCACATCATTGATCTCTCTCTTGTCTAATAGGGGTGCACTACCAATGTGAGTAATATCAGCTTGCTCTCCAATTGGGAGATGCACTTTATCCCAATTAGTTTTCCTTTTACATTTAACATCTGATAATAATTCTAAATCAGAAGTGATGTGATGGGTAGCACCTGAATCTACAATCCATTACTTCTCCTGTGAATCTTGTGTAAAGTTTCTTATCAAACAATTAACCTCACTTGCTCCTGCACCTGCCATGTTTGCCATGTTTGACTCAGGATTTGATTCCTTGTTCAAGAGATTCAGAATTTGATTGTATTGGTCATTTGTGAAGTAGTGATATCCCTTGTGCTCAGCAACTCCAGAGGAACCATCATCCATATCCTACATAAAAGATGTACTTACATATCTGCATTGTTAATCATAGCCATAGATTCTCTTCTCCAACCACCTGGCTTACCAACATTGCCATCATTGCCACCTTGCTTACAAGTATTGAAATTGTTCCATCCAGATTTACCATTATTTGTCTCATTCCAAACATTTTGATTTCCAGTACCAGAATTGTGTTGCCACTCACCTTGAGTCCTTACTCCTTCACCATATCTCCTTCTAGGGACAAAATCAGCAGGGTAACCAACAATCTTATAGCAATTTTCCTTAGTATGTCCCTTAAAATGAAAGAATTCACACTGTAGGTACTTTCTCCTTCCTCTTCCTTGTCCTGCTTGCATAGCTAATGGCTCTACCTTATCAGAAGTCACATCATTCACTCATATTTTCTGTTGACTTTCATCTTAAATAATCATGGCATAAGTTTGATCTAGACTAGGTGCATTTGTTTTCATAAGGATTAGTCGTCTAGCTTGATCGTATGACTCATTCAAACTAGATAGAAATTGCATAACTCTTTGTTGATGCAAATTTTCTGCACGCTCTTTCAATTTCTCGCAGAAATTAGGAAATGGAACCAAAACATTATATCCATGCCATAATTCCTTCAATTTGAAAAATATACTGAAACAGAGCTAGTTCCTTGAGATAGTGTGGTAATTTCACGATACAATTGAAATATCCTAACATGATTTACCTTATTGAACCTTTCTCGTAGATCTTCCCACACTAGATGTGCATCAGATGCATACACAACTTCTCCTAGAAGTTTTGGTGCCACATTGTTCATAATCCATGAGAGAACAGTGGCGTTGCATGTCTCCCACCGCTCCAGCAGCTCTCCCTCATACGCACTCCTGTTGCATCTACCAGCGATAAAACCTAATTTCTTCTTCCCCAAAAGTGCTATTCTCAGCGATCTACTCCATAGCCCATAATTCTCGGAGCCTGTAAGCTTCACATGTACAACGATTGAGCTAGGAGTATCAGAAGGTCCAATGTACAATGGATTATTGTAATCAATTGCCGCCATCTCTGACATTGACAAATCTTCCTCTGCCATGGATGAAATTTGACGAGCTTCAACAAAAAACTCGATTAATCAGTGATAGGAACAAAAGAGAAGAATTTAGAGATCTAGCGTGATGTAATCCAGGCACGCTGCTCTGATACCATGCTAAAACACAGTAATCATCAAGGGGCTTTAATGGAGGAAAGTTCTGGAAGTAATTGTAAGAGAAAGGGAATCGGTGGATTGAGAAAAGTGGTCAAGCCACTGTTACATTGAGCTATTGTACCGTTATATACAAGAATCTAAGAAGAAGAAGATTAGTAAACCAATATGAAAAGACTAATCTACCCTTAACTTATATTAACAACAATAACTACCATTAGCTGCCTAACTAACATTTTAACTAACTAACAACTCAACTATCAAGTCACATGTGAAGCACGTGACATTACAATAATACTGAAAATTGATATTGATTATTTGATCTATATATTGTTGCTAACGTGATATACATCAGTCTCATAGAAAATAAATACTATCGCGTATAAATCAAGACTGCTAAATTGAATGCCTCGTATGCAATCCAATTTGCATTTGTGCAAATGATGAATCGAATGGAATTTTGTTGAACGACACACAACAAAAAATCATACCATAAATATTTAGCGGCTCTCCCTTTATTTGATAAAAGATATTATATAGTAAAAGTCTTTAAAGACCATAACATAAGAATATTTTAAAGTCAGCTAACTGGAGAAATATACTTTGGCCTCGAGAACTGAAAAACTCCATACGATATATGAGATTAAATAATGAAAATATTAAGTACCATAATAATTGAAAAAAGAAAAGTTGCACAACCGTACTACGCAGTATTAATTATCTACAGCTCTTCCTTACAACAGCAAACCGCAAGTTCAAAATAAACCACAATATTAATTCTATAGTTATACATCATTTCAAGAGCCCTTAGCACTGGCAGTGCTAAAGGGGGCAGGGTAGGATGAGATCTAAATAGGCAGGGAGTTACATGGGGCAGGGCAGGGGAAGACGTAACCTGCCCCGCCCCACCCCGCCTACCAAAAGTTGCACAGCGCTGCACTGCAAGGCAAAACACCACGATATATACTACAACATCAACATTCTTTTCTATCTATTCACTTCCACAACCAAAATAATTTAGCCAAAGTTCATGGTTTAATTAAAGACTCGTGAAGATCAAACATGACGGTAATCTTATACGACTAAACTTTTGACAATAATTTGTGCTTTAGGTGATGCACGCTGAAATTTTGATATCTCAGCGAGTAATTTTGACTCTTGCAGATTCTTCATTTTCTCTGATGATGAGTAACTTGCAGAATTTACATACAACCAAGACTCAATTTTCATTCTGACTAGCACTGGAGACTTGGCTAAGAGAAGCTTGATAAGTTGCATCCGAGGATTTTTGCCTATAACTCTTGCTAGCTTAATTTCCATGAGGTGATTGAATGTCATATCTGAAAAACCTTTAACTTCATGAGATTCTGGAGCAACAACTACGTAATTATCCACCTAAGATTAAGAAAACCATATATCCAAATTTATTGAGGATCTGTGGTATAACAAGCAACTAAATAAGGAGGAGAAAGAAAAGAATGAAATGATTAAGAACCTCGATTTCCAAATATTGTAAATACGAGATGCTTCTCATCAAGCAAAGAACATAGGAGACCTCACATAATTCACACAGACAATGCCCAAAGAGGTACAAACGTTTCACCCGGTTAAGATGAAACGGAAGCCTAGTTGGTACTTCACCTGCTACTGCAGCCACGAACTAGGAAGAAAATGCCACATTACAAGATGACTCAGAGCCCAAAAGATGTTCCATATATAAAAATGCATTAAAGATTCAAATAAGCAGATTTACCTTTAGAGTAATTATGTTACTCAAGTGGAGATGCTGGAGAGCTGAAAAAGACTCAAAGAACTTGATGATATAAAATTTACTTGCCCCATCATCCCATATCCAGTGCATAAGTGATAATTTTGCCAACACATGACTACTTTTTAAGCAAATAGATATTATGTTGCCATCAAAGTCAAAGGATTTCAGGTTGGGGGCATTAATTTCAACTATACTTCTTAAAGTATATGAGATTTTCAGGGACAAGTGCTAAAGTAACAGACATCCAGAGATTAAACTTTCAAGCAACTCGGAAGAAATTTTTACACCACATAATTCCAGGCTAGTTAACTTATCAAATGCTTTGAAGGAGGGTGGAGGAAGTGACCTTCGAGAGTCATATCCCTCAAATGCAAACATGCAAAAATGAAGAAGGCAATTTGTATGGTTTACCACTGGTCGGAAGTCTAAGAAAAAAAATGTTGAATGTCATTTCTAAAAAGAAAATAAATCAAGTTGTCAATCTTAGTACACATTCCCAAATGAGGAATGCAGAGGGTAAAAATCGTAATAGGCCCTGAATGAAAGGTGAAAATATTAAAGATAATCTTTATAAAGTAAATGTTAAGAGATCTCAAATCCTTTTGAGTTTTCCAAAATGTTTCATTAAGCGTCAACTTTGGAAGCCTGCACCAGATATATCTCCATTTCTTTGATAAGATGTTTGTCCTCACAGTATCTTGAAAAGGCAAACACATAAGAATATCATCAATTACATTCTCAGGAAGGTTGCTAAGTACATCAGTAGTTAAAGTTTGACGACACTGCTTCTTGAGCTTTGGAGACATCAGAACAACATTCACCAATAAGAACCTGTTGAAAATAAACAAGACTACAAAATATGAGGTTAAGTATCTGGAAAGAACTATTGTTTCCCCGTCGTCAAATTAACATGTAACTGTAAGAATAACAAGAAGGGGGTGTTCTGTTAAAACCATTCATCCATCTCCTATGAATATCCTTCATGAATATAGTGGAATAATCATATTTGTTGTGCAAAATTAGAATCATATTACCTTTCTGTTGGCCCAAGTAAAGGATAGTTTTGAAGATTGATAAAGGAACTCGGGAATGAACCAAGTCAATCACTAATGGACAAAGACAAGGGCAGATTCAAGTATGTGAGATGCATGTGAAGGAGATAAACGTAATCTGATAGAATAAATATCTCCTGATCGAAAAAGTTGCATAAATGATAAGGAGAAGGACTCCTCACTCAAAGAGAACATTATAAAAGATAAGGAAGGATTTAGGAGTTGGGATTAACTAGAACTCTTCCACCAAGGAAGAGGAGCATTAGAACTTCAGTTAATTCTTTATCTACTAACTTTATATATTGTAGATGTTCTCAGTTAACAGGTATGCACAAACGCATAAGTTAAACAATACTTGAGAGCAAAATAGTAAGGCATTTTGCAAGCAATTCGTATGAGATTCAAGTGTGCAAACCTGAAGCTACTTGAACCAGATAGAAGAACCAGTTCCAAGTGTATGTCTTTTATTCTTGGTCAATTGTAGTAGGTGGTTTTACATTGTACCTTTCAGCTTTATCTAGAAGCATTTGTAATAGGTATTTAGTGTATTTAAGTTAGAGTTAACTTGAAGTTGTCGTAACAGTTAGAGGTTGTTTGCTACAAGGGATTAGAGTTAGTCCTAAGTTTACAAAAGAGTTTTCGTAAATGCAGTTTTTGGCTTAGTGATTTAGTGAAGAGTTTGGAAAAATCCTACTGGGAAATAGGTCGTAGTTTTTTCGCCTTTTGAGATAGGTGTTTTCTATGTAAAATCATTGTGTTCTTTAATTTTTGTACTTATTATTCCGCAACAATAGTATTAGGAATACATAGAAGAACCAGGTCCTTCTATAATCTGTGCACGCGAAAAATTGGACACCACAAATATCACGCTCCCCCCCTTCTTGTGGTATTGAAGTATAAAATATCAATTGGTATCAGAGCAAGTGTCACGACCCATTTTCGAAGTCGTAATGGCGCCTGTCGTGGAACCAAGCAAGCCACCCATTTTATCTAACTAAATACAATTTCCCATATAATGCCCTTTTTAACAAGTCTGAAATCAGTAATAATAATAATAAATCCAATATTTTTGGGAAAACCAGTTTATGACATTCAAAAGACCAAATCCTACTAACCCTGGATCCAGTGTCACACAGTCATGAGTTGCTAATACTTAATACAACCAAAAGAAATGACTAACATAGTCTGAAAATAAATACGACAAGTAGAAAGGAAAGAGAAGACGAGATCACGGTCGCCAGCTGCTACCTCATTAACTCTGATGAAACTGTTGTGCTCACTGACCCGAGCTGAATTTCGATGTACCTGGATCTGCACACAAGGTGCAGGGGGTAACGTGAGTACACCAACTCAGTAGTAACGAAACCAAANAGAATTCCATTCCGACCCCGATAGACTATTTTCCACTACCGACCGGAAATCGCCAAAAACTAACTTTCGCCAATTCAAGCCTAATTCTACACCGGGCATCACAAAAATATTCCGAACACACTCCTAAATCCCAAATCACTTAACGAAGCTATACGAGCCATAAAATCCGCATTCCGAGGTAATTTCTGAATAAGTCAATTCTCAGTTGACTTTTACCATTATAAGGCTATCTTTAAAGGCTAAACGACTGAACTTCACTACAACCATTCGATTTCAAGCCTATCGACTCTAACACATCAATAACAGAATAATCAACCTATGACAAGTCAATAACAGCGATTATAATGCAGGTTTGTACGTAACGACGGACCGGGTCGTTACATTCTCCCCTTTTTAAACAAACGTTCGTCCTCGAACGGATCTAGAAACATACCTGGAGTCTCAAACAAGTGAGGATATTTGCTCTGCATCTCCCGTTCGGTCTCCCAAGTAGCCTCATCCACTGGCTGACCTCTCCACTGCACCTTCACTGAAGCTATATCCTTTGACCTCAACTTTCTGACCTCGCGAGCCAAAATATCCACTTGCTCTACCTCATAAGACATATCATCCTCGAGCTGAACTGTGATGAAGTCTAACACATGACACGGGTCACCAACATATTTTTTGAGCATCGACACATGAAATTCCGGATGAACACTCGGTAGACTGGGTGGCAAGGCAAGTCTATAAGCCACCTCTCCAACCTTCTGAAGCACCTCGAAAGGACCAATAAACTGCGGACTTAGCTTTCCTATCTTTCCGAACCTCATAACACCCTTTATGAGTGATACCTTCAGCAGTACCTTATCCCCTTCCATAAAAGACACACCCCGAACCTTTCGGTCCGCATAACTCTTCTGTCTAGACTGCGCCGTGCGAAGTTGCTCCTGAATCAACTTACCTTCCCCAACGGATCCTGAATCAAATATGTGCCCAATAACTTAGCCTCACCATGCTCGAACCAACCAACATGATATCTACACCTCCTACCATATAAATCCTCATACGGGGCCATCTGAATACTGGACTGGTAGCTGTTNCTAAGTTTACAAAAGAGTTTTCGTAAATGCAGTTTTTGGCTTAGTGATTTAGTGAAGAGTTTGGAAAAATCCTACTGGGAAATAGGTCGTAGTTTTTTCGCCTTTTGAGATAGGTGTTTTCTATGTAAAATCATTGTGTTCTTTAATTTTTGTACTTATTATTCCGCAACAATAGTATTAGGAATACATAGAAGAACCAGGTCCTTCTATAATCTGTGCACGCGAAAAATTGGACACCACAAATATCACGCTCCCCCCCTTCTTGTGGTATTGAAGTATAAAATATCAATTGGTATCAGAGCAAGTGTCACGACCCATTTTCGAAGTCGTAATGGCGCCTGTCGTGGAACCAAGCAAGCCACCCATTTTATCTAACTAAATACAATTTCCCATATAATGCCCTTTTTAACAAGTCTGAAATCAGTAATAATAATAATAAATCCAATATTTTTGGGAAAACCAGTTTATGACATTCAAAAGACCAAATCCTACTAACCCTGGATCCAGTGTCACACAGTCATGAGTTGCTAATACTTAATACAACCAAAAGAAATGACTAACATAGTCTGAAAATAAATACGACAAGTAGAAAGGAAAGAGAAGACGAGATCACGGTCGCCAGCTGCTACCTCATTAACTCTGATGAAACTGTTGTGCTCACTGACCCGAGCTGAATTTCGATGTACCTGGATCTGCACACAAGGTGCAGGGGGTAACGTGAGTACACCAACTCAGTAGTAACGAAACCAAATAGGCTGAGAGGTAGTGACGGACTAAGCCTCCGATAATTCAAACAACAGTATATAACTTGGACATGACAGTAATATATCAGGAAATAAACACGATGCATCAAGATATGTCTGTAACTCTGCATACTAGCATGAATGCATATAGAAGCAAGAATGATGTATACTCAGTAATCACTCTCTCATAAGGTGGTCCACTCAGTACTAGAAAACGGCCTTCCGACCCAGGGAAATCCATCTCGGATATTACGTAAACACAAGTGACACAGTCACCAAGTACTGAGGAAAAGGGCTGATCCAGCCCCCACAGAGAAATCCATCTCCGGAACAGAATACTCGGACAAATCCATGCCCAGGGAAATCCATCCCTCAATATTTGTGCGCTCACTGGGGGTTTATAGACTCCGGAGGGGCTCCTTTCAGCCCAAGCGCTATATCAAGCCAACGAAGGCATGATTTCAGGATCGCTGCAGTGTGCAGTCCGACCTCATAACTGTCTCAAACCAGGCTTCAAGCCTCACTCAGTAAGTACCTTCCAGTCTCACTCACAATGCTCTAACATATGAAAATCAGCCCAAACTAATGATAATATAGAATAAACTAGCAACTTACGAGACTGAGGCATGAAACATATACTATAACAGGACTGAGTACATGAAAGCAATAATCACAGATAGAGACAACAATAATCGACCATTCCGGTCTAAACATATTGGCGTGAAGCCTTAACATTTATACTTTGCCTGATTTCTATTGCGTTCAAGGTAAATACAACCTTCACAGTACAAATATCAACCTGAGATAACCATTAGACAGTGCCATGGGATGAGCCAGGCTACAAATATTCGGTAAACGCCCGCATACCCGTCACTTGGCAAGTGAGTCACCTTAATTAACAGCATATACCAAATAGTTTGGGGTTTCGAACCCTCAGTTCCAAGTTTGGAAGCGTTACTTACCTCAAAATTGGCTAATACACTACTCCGCAGTGCCCTTGCCTCTAAACTCGGCCTCTGAGTGCTCCAAATCTACCAACAATCAGATGTATATCATTATAATATGCTAAGGAACTAACCCCAATCGAAATGTATCAAAAATACTCAAAATCCCGAAATTGGTCAAACCCGACCCCCGGGACCACGTCCCGAAATTCAGAATTTTTTATACCAAACTGTTCTTCATCATCTCACGAGTCCGTACATATAAAGAACACTAAATTCGGAGTACAAATGACCCCTCAAATCACCATTTCAAAGATTCTTAATCCCAAGGCCTAATCACCCAATTTACACTGATTTTTCCCTAATTTCCACCATAATTCCGACCNCACCACCCGCGGAGGGTCTGACAAATCCAATCTCACCAATTGTCCCGCTAAATCCTGAACATCAAGTGCTAACGGTCGCTCCGCTGCTGAAAGGTAAGCTAGGCTCCCCAAACTCTCGGCTCTGCGACTCAAGGCATCGGCCACTACATTTGCCTTCCCGGGTGATACAAAATAGTTAAGTCATAGCCCTTAAGAAGCTCTAACCATCTCCTCTGACGCAAATTCAAGTCCTTATGCCTTAGCAGATACTGCAAGCNGCGAAGGCACGTTTATACCTTCTGCCCAGTGGGTCCGCACCTGCGAAACCGCACCTGCGGATCCCAGGTGCGCACCTGCGGAAAATCCCAATAACTTTAATTTCGCACCTACGATCGACCTCCCGCACCTGCGGCCTCGCAGGTGCGGAAAATACCTCGCACCTACGAAAATCCCCTCACTTAGCCAACTCCCGCACCTGCGGTGCCACGTCCGCTCCTACGGAACCGCACCTGCTTCTCCCCATCCGCAGGTGCAAAAAATACCAGCAACAGAACATAGCAGTGACAAAAATCATTCCAAACTCCCCGTTAACCATCTGAAACCANTGATGATCAGTGAAAATCTCATATTGTACCCCCATACAAGTAATGCGGCAAAATCTTTAAGGCATGAACAATGGAAGCTAACTCAAGATCATGCACTGGATAATTCTTCTCGTGCACCTTCAATTGTCTTTATGCGTAGGCAATCACCCTGTCGTCCTGCATCAAAATCGCTCCCAATCCAACTCTAGAAGCATCACAATAGACTGTGTAAGAACC
>ML397191.1:59785-80432 GCA_005239525.1 Nicotiana knightiana
ACCTAAATACCCTCACTAGACACCACGTGACCCAAGAAAGCTACCGAACCAAGCCAAAATTCACATTTGGAGAACTTTGCATAAAGCTTCTCCTCCCTCAATCTCTGCAACACAACCCTCAAATGTTGAGCGTGCTCCTCCTGGCTACGAGAGTACACCAGGATGTCATCAATGAACACAATGACGAATGAATCAAGGTAAGGCCGAAATACATTGTTCATCAAATGCATGAACGTGGCTGGGGCATTGGTCATCCCAAAAGACATAACCAGAAACTCATAGTGGCCATATCTGGTCCTAAAAGAAGTCTTCGGAATATCAGAATCCTGAATCTTCAGCTGATGGCACCCAGACCTCAAGTAGATCTTGGAGAACACCCTAGCTCCCTGAAGTTGATCAAAAAAGTCATCAATACGGGGCAAAGGATACCGGTTCTTCACCGTAACCTTGTTCAGATGCCTATAGTAAATGCACATACGCATGGATTCATCCTTCTTCTTTACGAACAATACCGGTGCACCCCAAGGAGACATGCTAGGCCGAATGAACCCCTTATCTAGGAGTTCCTGAAGTTGTTCCTTCAATTCCTTCAACTCTGCTGGGGTCATGCGGTAAGGAGGAATAAAGATGGGCTGGGTCTCAAGCAATAAGTCAATACCAAAATCAATGTCCCTGTCAGGTGTCATGCCTGGCAGGTCTGCTGAGAAAACGTCCGGGAACTCACGGACCACGAGAATAGAATCAATGGAAGAAGTCTCACTACTAACATCCCTCACAAAGGCCAGATAAGACTCACACCCCTTCCCAATCATACGATGAGCCTTCAGAAAGGAAATACCCGGCTAGGCACGTACTCCACTCAATCCTCGGCAATCCGGGCATCGCTAAGGTCACGGTCTTGGCGTGACAGTCGAGAACCGCATGGCATGGAGATAGCCAATCCATGCCTAAAATCATATCGAAGTCAACCATGCTAAGTATAATAGATCCGCCCGGGTCTCCTGATCCCCAATAGATATAGTACAAGACCGGTACACTCGGTATATCACAACAGTATCCCCCACCGGAGTCGACACATGAATAGATGAAAACAAGGACTCACGGGGTGTATCCAAGAAATGTGCAAAGTATGAAGAAACATATGAATACGTAGAGCCACGATCAAATAATACTACAGCATCCCGGTGACAGACTGAGATAATACCTGTAATCACTACATCTGAAGCTATGGCATCTGGTCTGCCGGGAAGTGCATAGAAATGGGCCTGCACTCCACCTGAACGACCTCCCCCTCTGGAGAGGCCTCTGACTGACTGACCTCCACCGCTGGCTGCCTGAGCGGGTGGTGTAGAAACTGGTGCTGAAGCTGGAGGATGGCTCCTGTGCTGAAATGAACTACCAGAAAGGCGGGGACAATACCTCTTGATATGCCTCGGATCCCCACATTTGAAACAACCTCTACCAGCAATTAGCGATGGGGACTGAAGGGAACCCTGGGACCAGGGTAGCTACTAGAAGAACCATGTGCTGAGGAACCCTGAACTGATGGTGTCCGGTATAAGCTCTGGGCTGGGAGTGCACTAAATGAGGAGCGGCCCGGGTGAGAGCTACGGGGACTGTGTCCTGATGAAGCACCACTGTAAGCTGGACAAGCTGGCGGAGGAGGCCTGAATGGTCTGCCTTTACTGTGCCGAGACTGACCTCCTGAGTGATCATCACTATAATTACCAGAACCTCGAGGCCTCTTGGCCTCTCTCTGAACACGCTCATGGCGACGCACTGACTCGATCTCCCTGGCTATGTCAACCACCTCCTCAACAGAAGCACTGGATACCCTCTCCCTGGTCAGAAAAACCTGTAGCTAGTAAGCGAGACCATCAACAAATCTTCGAATCCTCTCCCTGTCTGTGGGAACTAGCCATATGGCATGACGGGCTAACTCAGAGAACCTCATCTCATACTGCGTCACGGTCATGTCTCCCTAACGCAACTGCTCAAACTCTCTACGTAGCTCCTCTCTACGAGACTGTGGTATATACTTCTCCAGAAAGAGAATAGATAACTGGTTCCATGTAAGGGGCGCTACATTAGCGGGTCTACGCCTCTCATAGGCCTCCCACCAAGAAAGTGCAGCTCTTGAAAATTGGAATGTAGTGAATGGAACCCCGCTGGCCTCTAATATCCCTGCGGTACGTAGTATCCTATGACATTTGTCCAAGAAGGCCTGGGCATCCTTGCCCTCTGTACCCCTAAAAGTCGGAGGCTGGAGTCTGCTGAACCTCTCCAACCTACGCTGCTCATCATCAGCTAAAGCTGGGACCACATAATCCTGTACCAGAGCAATCTGTTGTACTGGGGCTGCCCCAGGTGTCTGAAGTCCTTGGGTGACCTGCTCAAGTGTTCGGGCAGCTGGAGTCTGGATACCTCCTCCGGCCTGAGAACTAGTAGCAGTAGTGGACATAGCGACGGCCTGTGCCAAGCTGGTGCGCACCGTCAAAATCTGGAGTAGGGTCTCCTGAAGACCCGGAATCACAAAGGGCACTACTGGTGCCTGAGTCTGCCCCGCTAGAATCTCAGTTGTGGGGACCTACTCCTGGGAAATGGGAGGGTCCACAGGTGCTGCCCCGGCTGCTGTGTAGGTTTCACCCCTCCCTCTACCACGGCCGCGACCACGCCCTCGACCTCGGGCTGGTCCTGCTGGGATCTGGTCACCACTATCAGTAGCACGAGTCCTCACCATCTGTGAGAGAATTAAAACAACAAAAGTTTAGTCTAAGAGTTCAACAGAGTCGCACGACAGAATTCAAAGAATGTGAGATTTTTCCTAAAGGTTCTGTAGCCTCTCGAAGATAAGTACAGACGTCTATGTACCGATCCGCAAGACTCTACTAAACCTGCTCATGACTGATGAGACCTATTTAACCTAACGCTCTTATACCAACTTGTCACGACCCATTTCCGGAGTCGTGATGGCGCCTGGCGTGGAACCAAGCAAGCCACCCATTTTATCTAACTAAATACAATTTCCCATATAATGCCCCTTTTAACAAGTCTGAAATTAGTAATAATAATAATAAATCCAATATTTTTGGGAAAAGCAGTTTATGACATTCAAAAGACCAAATCCTACTAACCCCGGATCCAGTGTCACACAGTCATGAGCTGCTAATACTTAATACAACCAAAAGAAATGACTAAAATAGTCTAAAAATAAATACGACAAGTAGAAAGGAAAGAGAAGATGAGATCACGGTCGCCAGTTGCTACCTCGTTAACTCTGATGAAACTGTTGTGCTCACTGACCCGAGCTGAATTTCGTTGTACCTGGATCTGCATACAAGGTGCAGAGGGTAACGTGAGTACACCAACTCAGTAGTAACAAAACCAAACTACAGGCCGGGAGGTAGTGACGGACTAATCCTCTGATAATTCAAACAACAATATATAACTTGGACATGACAGTAATATATCAGGAAATAAACATGATGCATCAAGATATGTTTGTAACTATGCATACTAGCATGAATGCATATAGAACCAAGAATGATGTATAATCAGTAATCACTCTCTCATAAGGTGGTCCACTCAGTACTAGAATACGGCATTCCGGCCTAGAGAAATACATCCCGGATATTACGTAAACACAAGTGACACAGTCACCAAGTACTGAGGAAAGAGGCCGATCCAGCCCCCACAGAGAAATCCATCTCCGGAACAGGATAACCACGGAGAAATCCATCTCCGGAACAGAATGCTCGGACAAATCCATGCCCAGGAAAATCCATCCCTCAATATATGTGCGCTCACTGGGGGTGTATAGACTCCGGAGGGGCTCCTTTCAGCCCAAACGCTATATCAATCCAACGAAGGCATGATTTCAGGATCGCTGCAGTGTGCAGTCCGACCTTATAACTGTCTCAAAACCAGGGTTCAAGCCTCACTCAGTCAGTACCTTCCAGTCTCACTCACAATGCCTAACATATGAAAATCAGCCCAAGTTAATGATAATATAGAATAAACTAGCAACTTACGAGACTGATGCATGAAACATATACTATAACAGGACTGAGTACATGAAAGCAATAATCACAGATAGAGACAGCAATAATCGACCATTCCGGTCTAAACATATTGGCGTGAATCCTTAACATTTATACTTTGCATGATTTCTATTGCGTTCAAGGTAAATACAACCTTCACAGTACAAATATCAACCTGAGATAACCATTAGACAGTGCCACGGGATGAGCTAGGCTACAAATATTCGGTAAACGCCCGCATACCCGTCACTTGGAAAGTGAGTCACCTTAATTAACAGCAAATATCAAATAGTTTGGGGTTTCGAACCCTCAGTTCCAAGTTTGGAAGCGTTACTTACCTCAAAACCGGCTAATATACTACTCCGCAGTGCCCTTGCCTCTAAATTCGGCCTCCGAGTGCTCCAAATCTACCAACAATCAGATGTATATCATTATAATATGCTAAGGAACTAATCCCAATCGAAATGTATCAATAATACTCAAAAATCCCGAAATTGGTCAAAACTGACACCCGATTCCACGTCCCGAAATTCAGGATTTTTTTATACCAAACTGTTCTTCATCATCTCACGAGTCCGTACATATAAAGAACACTAAATTCGGAGTCCAAATGACCCCTCAAATCACCATTTTAAAGATTCTTAATCCCAAGCCCTGATCACCCAATTTACACTGATGTTTCCCTAATTTCCACCATAATTCCAACCTTTAACCATATATAAACAAGTTTAGAGTCCAAAAATCTTACCTTGGTGAACTATCGAATCCCTTCTTCAAAACCCTTCCAAAATCTTCAAACCCGGATGAAATATTGACAAAATGGCTAAAATTCGCGAAGGCACGTTTTTATACCTTCTGCCTAGTAGGTCCGCACCTGCGACCACTTACACGCACCTGCAAAACCTCACCTGCGGATCCCAGGTGCGCACCTGCGGAAAATCCCAAGAACTCTAATTTCGCACCTGCGGCCTCGCAGGTGCGGCAAATACCTCGCACCTGCGGAAATCCCCTCACTTAGCCAACTCCCGCACCTGCAGTGCCACCTCCGCTCCTGCGGCTCCCCATTCGCAGGTGCGAAAAACACCAGTAACATAGCAGTGACAAAAATCATTCCAAACTCCCCGTTAAACATCCAAAACCATCTCGAGCCCCTCTGGACCCCAACCAAACATACCAATACCCCATATATGATCATTCAAACTTAGTTGCACTCCCGAAACACTAAAAATAACATCAAAACACCAGAATCACATCAAATTCAAGTCTAAGAACTTGAAATTTCTAAAATCCTTCAACGATGCTGAAACTACCCAAAACAACTCCGATTAACCTGAAATTTTGCAAACAAATCCAAAATGACATTCCAAACCTGTTCCAACTATCGGAATTTCATTTCGACCCCGAAATCCTATTTTCCACAGCCGACCGAAAATCGCCAAAAACTAACTTTCGCCAATTCAAGCCTAATTCTACACCGGGCATCACAAAAATATTTCGAACACACTCCTAAGTCCCAAATCACTTAACGAAGCTATCCGAGCCATAAAATCCATATTCCGAGGTCGTTTCTCAATAAGTCAACTCTCAGTTGACTTTTCTCATTATAAGGCTATCTTTAAAGGCTAAACGACTAAACTTCACTACAACCATTTGATTTCAAGCCTATCGACTCTAACACATTAATAACAGATAACCAACCTATGGCAAGTCAATAACAACGATTATAATACAGGTTTTTACATAACGACGGACCGGGTCGTTACAACAGGTTAACCTTGAAGAGGATAACACCTTAGGAGAAGATCAAAATAAGTACACCACCTGGAAATTCGGAAGGACAATCAACTGCTAGGCCGCCACTCTTCAATGACCAGTACTATTCCTGGTGGAAAAACAGAATGAGAGACCATATCATAGGAGAAAATTACGAGCTATGGGATATTTTCATTGATGGTCCCCTGGCTACCATGAAGAAGAATGCTGAAGGAGTAGATGTGCCAAAAACAAGAGCTGATTGCACTGCTGAGGACATGAGAAAATGGAAGAAGAATGCCAAGGACAAGAAATGGCTTGTATGTGGACTTGGTCCAGACGAGTAAAGCAGAATTCAAAGTTGTACAACTGCTAAGAAAATTTGGGACACTTTGCAAGTGACTCATGAAGGAACACCTCAAGTGAAGAGGTTTAGAGGAATTCTATTGTATTCTCAATATGAGAATTTCACCATGAAGGAAGGGGAAACCATCCAAGAGATATATACAAGGTTCGTCACAATAACAAATGAACTTAAGTCTCTTGGAAGGATTCTTCTTGAAGAAGACAAAGTTGAGAAGATCCTGACAAGGGTTCTGCCAGTCTCTTAGGAAAGCAAAATCACTGCAATTCAGGAATCAAAGAACATTGCAACTCTTAAGTTGGATGAGCTGATTGGAAATCTCACTGCTTATGAACTTAGAAGGCAAACCATGAAGATGGATGTGCCCATGAAGGAAATGAGTCTGGCACTCAGAATCACTGAAGATGCTGATCTAGAGGAAGATGAGATGTCTATGATCACTAAGGACTTCAAGAAATACCTAATGAGAGGAAAAGGTTCTTCAAGAAGTGGAAGTTACAACAAACCAAGAGTTCCTGAAAAATCGACCAATGAGGGCTACTACAAGTGTAGGAAGACTAATCATCACATCAAGAAATGCCCTCAGTGGGAAATTGAATGGAGGAAGGAAAGATCTGAACGAAGAAACAGGAAGAAGGAACTAGTTCATCCCAAGAAAAATAAAGGATCAACAAAGACTATGGTTGCTGCTTGGGGTGAAAGTTCAGATGAGGACTCGGATGATGAAGATGAAGAGCACCTATGGCAATTGGAGAATCCGATGAGGAATCGCATGAGGAATCTGAGGTAAGTATAATTCATCTCAAAGACAAGATTAAGTTTTTGTCTAAAGAAAAACTTTCTGAATTACGTCTAGATTTCATTGATGAATCTGGGGAGATAAATAAAGAAAAGGAGCAGATGTCTAAGGAATGTGTGATTTTAAAAGCAAAGTGTAAGAACCTGAAACTCAGAGTTAGTGGGACTGTAAGTGAGAATACTGCACTGAAGAACCAGGTTCATACATTTGAAGCAAATGTCCTAGAATTAAAATCTGAAAACCTAAAACTGAAATTAGGTACAAGTAAGAAGACAGCTGATTGCACACAACTCACTTTATAGGAAACCATAGGTAAACTGAAAGATGAGTTGTATAAGAAGGATGAGCAGGTAAGAGTCTTGAAGGAGGATCTAGGCAAGGTAAAGCATGAACTAGACAAAACCTGTAAATGGAACAGGTCCTCCGATGATCTATCATGGCTACAGAAACATCATAGTAGCAATAAAAGAGGACTTGGTTTTGGGAATCAACTACCTAAGTGGGATCCCAAAAGCAAGTATCTGACTCTTCCTGAGAACAAGATTTGTACTCACTGTGGTAAAACTGGTAACTATAAAAGTAAATGTAATGCAAAAGAGAAGGCCGGCCAAAAGAAAAAACACTTTGTTTAAAGGAATAATTGGCTACGAAATTGGACTAAAAAGAATTTAATTCATCCTCTTGCCTATAGAAAGGGACCCAAACTAGTTTGGGTTCCTAAGACTAACCCCTGATTTCTTTTTGCAGGTTCAAGTGAAGAGAAGCAGCCAAATATGGTACATGGATAGTGGCTGCTCAAAGCACATGACAGGAAGCAAGGACCAGTTCCTTTCACTTGAGAACCTCAAAGTAGGTAATGTATCCTTTGGAAATGGAAAGAAATGTGAGATCATCGGGGTTGGTAAGGTAGGTGAGAATGACTCTCATGCTATTGAGAATGTCTACTTGATAGACAACCTAAAATACAACTTAATCAGTGTATCATAATTGTGTGATAGAGGTAACTTGGTAGCATTCACCTCTACTAAATGTTTTGTGATAAATCTTATCACTGACAAGATTGGTTTACGGGGAAAAAGAGTGAACAATATATACATTGTAGATCTGTCCACATTTCAGAAAATGAACTAACTTGCTTAAGTGTGATGGACAGTGATCCTCTCATTTGGCATAAGAGACGTGGACATGCAAGTCTGAGTCAACTAAACAAATTAGTCTCCAAGGACTTGGTGATAGTACTGTCTAACATTAAGTTCAAGGAAGACAGAGTTTGTGAGGCTTTTGCAAGGGGGAAGCAGGTAAGATCCTCTTTTAAATGAAAAAAAGTGGTAAGTACCACCAGAAAGATGGAATTGGTTCATAAGGATCTCTGTGGTCCAATGAGAACTTTAAGCAGAGGTGGTAAAAGATATGTGATGGTGCTTGTTAATGATTACTCTAGGTTTACCTGGACATTGTTTTTAACATCTAAAGATGAAGCATTTGACATGTTCACTTCTTTTGTTAGAAAAACTCAGAAACAACTAGGTAAACAACTTGCATCAATTAGGTCTGATCATGGCACTGAAATTGAAAATGCTAAGTTTGCTGAATTTTGTGATGAGCATGGCATAGATCATAATTTTTCTGCTCCTAGAACTCCACAACAAAATGGGGTAGTTGAAAGAAATAATAGGACACTTGAAGATATGGTTAGGACTATGCTTCTTTCTAGTAAACTGCCACATAGCTTCTGGGCAAAAGCTGTAAATATTGCATGCTATATCATAAATAGGTGCATGACTAGATCTCTTGTAGAGAAGACTCCCTATGAGTTACTTAAAGGGAGAAAACCAAATATATCCCATCTTAGGGCATTTGAATGCAAGTGCTTTGTGCACAACAATGGTAAAGACTCCTTATGCAAGTTTGATACCAGAAGTGATGAAGGAGTATTCTTGGGATGTTCTTCACATAGTAAATCTTATAAAGTCTATAACAAAATAACTATGTGTGTTGAAGAAAGTGTTCATGTTGTTTTTGACGAAACTAACATCCTTTCTAGGATACAGGAACATGATGATGAAGCAATTGGGTTGGTGAGAAACTTAAGTGAAACCACAACCCATACTGAAGTTGCACTGGAGGAAGGAAAAGGTGATATAACAGGTTCAGCCACCCCGGGCAACATGACAGGGGGAATAGAACAAAGAGGAAATGATCCTCAAACCTCAATGGAACCTATCCCTGAACCTGTTCCGCAGCAACAAAACACTGAAGAAACATCAAGGGGAAACCAGTTGGTTGTGAAACCTTACAGATATCAAATTTCTCATCCTATTGGGAACATCATTACTGTTCCAAACTATGGAATCAAAACCAGATCTTCATTGAAGAACCTTTGTGCTTTTGATGCTTTCTTATCTCTTATTGAACCTAAAAATGTTGTTGAGGCTCTGTAGGATGCAGACTGGGTAAATACAATGCAAGATGAACTCAACTTATTTGAAAGGAGTCAAGTTTGGCATCTGGTACAAAGACCCTTGGATATATTAGTAATTGGCACTAAGTGGGTCTTCAGAAACAAACTTGAAAAGATGGAACAATTACAAGGAACAAGGCAAGAATGGTGGTTCAAGGATATAGTCAGGAGGAAAGTATAGACTATGATGAAACTTTTGCTCCAGTTGCAAGGTTGGAAGCTATAAGACTCCTCATAGCCTTTGTTGCTTACATGAAACTCACTCTTCACCAGATGGATGTCAAGAGTGCCTTCCTCAATGGCTATCTAAAGGAAGAAGTGTTTGTCAAACAACCTCCAGGATTTGAAAGCAAGGAAAATCCTGATCATGTGTACAAACTCGACAAATCACTGTATGGACTCAAGCAGGCTCCAAGAGCATAATATGAAAGGTTATCAAAATTTCTGCTTGAGCATGACTACAAGAGAGGTAAAATTGACAATACTTTATTCTTAAAAGAAAAAGGTAAATATCTCTTGGTAGTTCAGATATATGTTGATGATATAATCTTTGAAGCAACTGCTGATAAGCTAAGTAAAGAATTTGCTAAACTAATGGGGAGTGAATTTCAAATGAGCATGATGGGTGAGCTTAACTTCTTTTTAGGCTAACAAATTAAACAAAATTATAATAGAACTATGATCCATCAGCAGAAGTATGTAAAAGAGTTGCTTAAAAGGTTTTAAATGGAAGATTCCAAAGAAATCGACACTCCTATTGCAACAGCTACATAGTTGGATATAAATGAACCTGGTTCATTTGTTGATCAGAAACTGTATAGGGGAATGATTGGCTCATTGTTGTATCTCACTGCTAGTAGACCTGGCATTATTTTTAGTGTAGGCCTTTGTGCAAGATTTCAGGCAAACCCAAAGGAGTCTCACTTGACTACTGTCAAGAGAATTCTGAGATACCTAAAAGGCACCACTGATCTTTGTCTTTGGTATCCAAAAGGTAGTAATTTCAATCTTGTGGGATATGTTGATGCTGATTATGCACATTTTCTTGTGGATAGAAAGAGCACCTCAGGTATGGAACACTTTATTGGCTCATGTCTTGTGTCTTGGGCCACCAAAAAGCAAAATTCAGTGGCTTTATCTACTGCTAAAGCTAAGATGTTGTTGCCGCCTCATGTTGTGCTCAATTGTTGTGGATCAAACAACAATTGATGGACTTTGGAATTGATGTTGGTTGTATCCCCATTTTGTGTGAAAACACTAGTGCAATTAGTATGACTAAGAACTCCATTCATCATAAGAGAACTAAGCACATAGATGTTAGGCATCACTTTTTGAGGGATAATTATGAAAATGGGCTGATCACTATGGAATTTTGTGCTAGTGACAAACAAATAGCTGACATGTTCACAAAAGCCTTAAGTAGAGATCACTTTGAAAGGAACAGGTTGGAATTAGGGATGATTAAGATCACCTAAAAGGACCAGTTCAGAATTTACAACGAAAAAAAAATACCAATAAAAAAAATAATAAAAATATATTTTTTTTTGTTAGAAAATCTGGAACGTGTGTAAATAACTAGATTAATTTTTTGCTCAGTCTCATACTGTAAATAGTATACTCCTGTGCCATTTGTTAAAATGACTCGCTAATCTCTAATGATATTTTCTCTATTTTGGCAAAATGAGACATATACAAGAGGATTCTCAGTGAAGAACCTGGTTCATCCATGCTGGTTCATCTAGATAGCATGGTATGTTTTCTACACTCTGCACAATTTAAAATACTAATATTTGAATCATGAGCAGAGTCCTATCTAAGTCCCAAACTCTCTTAAACTTATCCAATTAAATTGAACTAGTTCCGTTCAAAAGAATCCTAACAAAATTAAAACACCTAGATTCTAGGTAAGCCTCAACCGCTTTTTCAAAACTGAAATTTCAATCTGATTAGACTTCTAATTGAATGCTAAACCTGTTGTTATTCATTAATTAACCCCTCCCTTTAAATAACTCATCATCATCCCTACCATTCTCTCAAAATTCCTAAAACCGTCAAAATTTCTCTCTTCTTTCTTGTTCCAAAATTCAACATACCCATCTCCTTCCTTACAAAATCAAACACAAAATGACTAACTCTGTGTCATGCCCCGAACCTGGGGGCGATACCGGCACCGGTGACTCACCTATCCTTGCGTACCAACTTGCGACTAAGAAACTCTGAACATATAATATCATACTTTGGCCATGGGCCATATTGCAAGACAATTGCAAATGCTGACTAAACATTAATATAATGTTGGACCGACAAGGCCGTCATAAATACTACATCTAGCAAACCAACAAAATATACATAAAAGGCCTACAAGCCCAACATGCTGCTCTAACTGACAGGATATGTCTACAAGCCTCTATTGATGGATATACTGTGATTGGAACAAGGCCACAGTCTACTCATAACAAACACACACACACACGCACGCACATATATATATATATATATATATATATATATATATATATACATACATACATACATACAATGTACATAAAGCTCTAGACCCGGCAACTCTGAAAGGCATGGAGCTTACCGATCAAGCTGAACTCAGGAAACACTTAATGAGGAGGCCTACTCGTCTATCTGTCTGAACCTGCACGCATAAAATGCAGCGCCCCCCCAGAAAAGGGATGTCAGTACGAAATAATATACCGAGTATGTAAGGAAATATACTGAAAATTGAAACTGAACTGATAATATAATAACTGCAAATAGCTGGAAGTCAAAGATAATCTGATGATATGCATACCTGCTGATACTGACTCAAGTCTCTCAATATAGTAAGTAAAATAGTTGTCCGACCCTATAAGGATCGGTATATATATATATGTCTGATCTGCCGTAGTAGGCTCACTCATAGGCGATCGGCCGTACTAGGCTCTGAATCTCGACCTACTGAGCTCGCTCATAGGCGCTCGACTACAGTAGGCTCGGTATATATCTTACCATCTGATCTGAGGTTGCCCAATAGGGGCCTGCCCATCAATTATAGCTCGATGGTAATAAAAATACTATAATAATGTATATATAGACTCTCTGCTCTCTTGACTGGAAGAAGAAAATACTCAAATGAATATGAAGTCACGATAAAGAGAATATTATAACTTACAAAACTAGGAAAATATACGTAACTTGCGAGACTAGCAAAATATACGTAAATTTCGGGATATGAATTTTTCTTTATGCCTCGTTATCAAGCTCGTGTAATTACGAGATCGTACAAAAATGAAGTAAAAGCTTAGCCTTAACATACTTGGAGTAGGGAAAATATGTATGATGTTCTTGAAAAAGGTTACACCGTACTCCCTTAGAACCGTAAGATTTTACGTTGCTAAAATTCTAAAAATCTTCGTTGAACTGTTGAAGATTTACGCTGCTACAAGATAATCATGTTACTTAATGACTAAAATCTGATTTTGGAGTGTCTTTTGAGAATTTAAGAGTAACTAACGTTTTCCTTCTCTGTTAATGCCTTCATAAGAGTTTTAAGAATGAATAACGTTTTTGGTCATGGTATTGAAACTTTTGAAATGAATTTGCAAGGTTTGATTTGAAGGTTTTAAAGTCTTCAGGAATGAAATTTGAAAGAGTTTAAGAATGGCTAACGTTTTTGTGTCTTAGTATTGAAACTTTTGAAATGAAATTGGCATAGTTGTTTTGAATATTTTAAAGTAGGAGGTGGCTTGCACTAAGGCATTAAGATGCCACCTTACTAATAAGGGTTTGCTGCCACGTTTTGGGATTTATTTATTAATTAGGTAATATCCCGCCCGCTACCCGGTAATTAACTAATTACCCGCATAATTGAGAATTGTCTCAAATTACTTAAAATTCTACTTATTTTTAATACACTTTATACATACTACTATAATGGTCATATGGTACCTTGTATGGTACTAGTTCGTAAATATCGGGTATTATCGCTCGGCCCGTATTTTATCCCAATATGTCAACTTGGACGAAAATTTATTTTCTTTGACTTGCTTCCCCTCCCACCTTTACGAATTTACTCATAACTTGTTTGAAATAGAATAATGCTTATAATCTCCAAATAATATTTTTCTTGGATTGATGTCAATTACCTTATGACAAATTCAACGTACAATACTACAGGGTGCAACATTGTCGTAATTTAATATTGCAAGACGAAATATCGACATAATATTGCGGTGTGTAACATCATTTCCCCTTTTGGAACATTCGTCCTCGAATGTTGAATGATGCTCTTATCATTTTCATAACTTGTAGCTCTTGTGAATACCTTAATACTCTCCTTGACATTTAGGCAGCTGTTCGGGGAATAAATCCAAAGGCCAGGGCATTCCCCCCTTTAGGCCTCTTTCCCACGTCATGACTTGTGATCAAAATCCTTCCAATCTCGTAACTGGTTCTACCTTCTATCATGCAGCCTGTACGATATTGTCCTTGTAAGTGTGCCTATGTGACTCTTCTCTCTTTTTTTTCCTCCAACTTTTAGCCAATCTCTAGGCCTTACTTTGTAAACATATATAGAAGTTAATAAGATGTTTCTCTGGGCATCTATAAGTATATTGAAGTTCTTTGCTCGGTACTTTATCGAATTCACGAATATTTCCATATCATGTTTTATAGCCACAATTATACATTTGTGTGACTTTACTGCATCTAGGTAGGTCATACTATACTATAACTCTTACTTTGATTTATCGTTGTTGAAGTCTGCTGCCAAACTTGCTTATCCAATATGTATAAATCTATGTCCTTTAATGCTTCCTCATTACTATTCCTTTTAAGAATGACGACCTAATTTCAGCTCATACTTTGTGACTTTTGTCCATCTATTATGATTTTCCTCAATATTGATCTACAATATACCATTGATAACTTGAAACTTCTTACGTAATACCTTTCCACTAGGGCTTACGTTGCATCGAGAAATATTTGAAGTAATTTCCATAATTGTATTTCATAGTATCTCAATGTGATTCACCTTATGGGGGTATTCTAATCTCGTGTCGTCCGCGAAATCTTTTCTCCTTCCCTTTTTCTTTTCTTCAAATCATTATTCAATCAAAGGCCCAAACATCATTTTTTATCCATCACAATTACACCTTCATTTTACTACCAGGGCAGCATTCCATTTCTTCCAAATGCCATTAGTCTTAGACTTCTTTGAGTTCATTCAGGCTATACTGAGCTTTGTATAACTTAGAGAAACCGTCAGATCTTCTTGTTTTCATGGGCTTTGTAATTCTTTAGTTTCCTCTTTCCTCTGATCAACCTTTATGTAGGCTTAAGCTATCTTCTGATATGCGGCTCATGGTCTTAGTTATTACTTTAGCCCTTCAAGGACAACTCATATGATCTTGAATATCACTTCTGATTTTACTCTATGTTCACTAGCCACGGTAGGTGCCACTTTCTTAGGGAGTGCATACAATGTTGTTTTGAGACTGTTGTTATAAGACCATTTCCTCTTTAGGCCACTGAGTTTAGGTTGCAGCCTTCTTCCTTATTTTCCGTATCTAGTCTTTCATTGTAGTACTTAGGGAGGACCTTATGACTCTTGTAAAGCTGCGAGCTTATTACATTGTATACTTGACGAACCTTCTGATGTCCTTCCTTGCCTATACTTATCGGTAGTTACTTACCTCCGTGCCCTTGTGCTTGTAGGGTTGCTTCTGAACTGATATTTTGACTGCCTTCCCAGTGGCACTTTCTTTTATCCCCATAACACTTATACGATACCTTTAACTACACCGACTCCTATTTGAATACATCTCAAGTATTGACATTACTGCGTGGCTGAATTCTCCATGTTAGGATTTACTACATTTATCTTTCATGATCTGCTGATTTGTCTGTAACTTCTTGGCTAGTCACAACTAGGCTTTTCTTGAACCAACTACTAATTACTCGTTGTCCCATTCTCATATCCATATTCCGCTTAATCTTTCTTGGGTTATTTCCTTGTCTTAACTTACCTCATGTACTGGCTCCTTATTTATTAATAACATCCTGGGCAGGAACCTTTATTTCCTGACATCGTTTTTGCATAATATTTTGGAATCATAGCATACCTGTAGGATTTGAATAAATGCAATCTCATCATTTTCTCATTTTTGGCATCTTTTCATATCATCGATGACCCTTACTCACCTTGCGGTAATCCTTCTGTACCAAGGATAACAAAATTCCTCACTCACGATGGTGACACTTAGTGTAACTGGCACATACAGTCCCTTAAGCTTAACTTTGCTCATATCGCTTGCTTTAGGGAGACGTCTCCCTGAATGACCATTCTTTGAATTCATCATGGATATCATTTTGTTGTCCATTCTATTGTTGCCGGAATGCAATACGAAATTCTCATGATGCTGACGATTATCAAATCACTCAGTTCCTAATTCATGTTTAATTTATCTTGTTCACCAATCCATATTGGTTCTATTACTCTAGGGTCTAAATTTTCCTTTTTGGTAATCGCGTTAGAGTTGCGAACTTATTTCTCGAAATGAGGACACGACTGTATGGCCTATACTCTTTTGTTGTCCTAAGGCATGTCACCTCTCGTCTCTTTCTTCACTTGACTATAAATTCTGTAATACTGTCATCTTTTGATCTACCGTTGTCATCCATGTATCATATCTTACTCATAATGCTTCATTAACTCTTTTCTTATTTCCAGCTAACATTTATGCCTTATCACTTTATTCTGAAAATTTGAATCAAGACATTCTTTCGCTTTTAGCTCCCTTTTGCTCCATCCAGTGGCTCTTCGGGTTGCTTAACGTTCTCGCTCTACTAGGGACGCGAGCCACACTAAGGTAATATTTATCCCTTCAAGGTTTAGTTCCTATCTTTTTAGTACTCATATCTAGCTGTACTATTTTAGTATGCACCATCTAGGTGTCTCACAAGGAGATCTATTAGCACATTTGCAATATCCTTCGGAAATATCAACTAAAGCAATAATTCGTCCACCATTTTGGCTCACTCTAACCCCAGCTCGTGATATTATGTCCTTCTCTTAAACTATATTTGTTAGCTCCCATAGAGGATAATCTTATTGGTGTGGCCAATTATACATACCTATGTTACTTTTGAAGGTAACTCAAAATGCTTATATCTCTCTTCCTGAATGGTAAATAAGGATCGTCTTTATTAACTGGGTACCTCGTACCCTTCTTCACCTTGCTTCTTTTACTTGCTGCAACTCGTGTCTAAATTTCGATTCCATTATTCTTTTTTATCGTAAGAGTGGATAAGTATTCTTTCCTAAAATCTCCTTATCAAGAACCGTACACCTTCTAGTACACGCATGATCTGCTGAAGACCTCTCATTTACTCATCATAAGCAAGATGCAAAATCGAGTTCCTCTAACTCAACGCTTCCATAGCTATATCTTTTATCGATCGTCTTTCTGAATGTAGGAATCGTCTTATTACGAATAGAAGTTTGGGATTTGAATTCTTATAAGTGAGCTCTACCACACGATCTAGAGTAAGAAAAAGAGTGACAATCCTAAATGCCATGTAGCCTCCTGCTTATAAATGTGGTGAACGACACACCCATAAACAAGACTCTACTAGACACGGCTTGTAGACTCCCTAGGACAGAACTACTCTGATACCACTTTTGTCACGCCCCGAACCTGGGGGCGAGACCGGCACCAGGTGCCTCACCTATCCTTGCATACCAACTTGCGACTAAGGAACTCTGAACATATGATATCATACTTTGGCCATGGGCCATATTGCAAGACAATTACAAATGCTGACTAAACATTAATATAATGTTGTGTCGACAAGGTCGTCATAACTACTACAGCTAGCAAACCAACAGAATATACATAAAATGCCTACAAGCCCAACATACTACACTAACTGACAGGATATGTCTACAAGCCTCTACTGATGGATATATTGTGATTGGAACAGGTCCACAGTCTACTCATAACACATATACATATATATAAAAGATGTACATAAAGCTCTAGAACCGGCAACTCCAAAAAGCATGGAGCTTACCGATCAAGCTGAACTCGGGCAACACTTAATGAGGAGACCTACTCGTCAGTCTGTCTGAACCTGCACACATGAAATGCAGCGCCCCCCAGAAAAGGGATGTCAGTACGAAATAATGTACCAAGTATGTAAGGCAATATACTGAAAGCTGAAGCTGAACTGATAATATAATAACTGCAAATAGCTGGAAGTCAAAGATAATATGATGATATGCTTACCTGCCGACACTGACTCAATTCTCTCAATATAGTAAGTAAAATAGTTGTTCGGCCCTATAAGGCTCGATATATATATATATATATATATCCGCTCTGCCGTAGTAGGCTCGCTCATAGGCGCTCGGCCGTACTAGGCTCTGTATCTCGACCAACTGGGCTCGCTCATTGGCACTCAGTCACAGTAGGCTTGGTATATATCTTACCATCTGATCAGAGGTTGCCCAATAGGGGCCTGCCCATCGATTATAGCTCGATGATAATGAAAATATTATAATACTGTATATATAGACTTTGTTCTCTCTTGATTGGAAGAAGGAAATACTCAAGTGAATATGAAATCCTGATAAAGAGAATATTGTAACTCACAAAACTAGGAAAATATACGTAACTTGAGACTAGAAAAATATACGTAAATTCTGGGATATAAATTTTTATTTATGCCTCGTTATCCAGCTCGTGCAACTACGAGATCATGCCAAATTGAAGGAAAATCTTAGCCTTAACATACCTGGAGTAGGGAAAAATTCGTATGATGTTCTTGAAAAAGGTTACACCGTACTCCCTTAGAATCGCAAGATTTTACGTTGCTAAAATTCTAAAAATCCTTGTTGAAATGTTGAAGATTTACGCTGCTACAAGATAATCATGTTACTTAATGACTAAAATCTGATTTTGGAGTGTCTTTTGAGAATTTAAGAGTAACTAACGTTTTCCTTCTCTGTTAATGCCTTCATAAGAGTTTTAAGAATGAATAACGTTTTTGGTCTTGGTATTGAAACTTTTGAAATGAATTTGCAAGGTTTGATTTGAAGGTTTTAAAGTCTTCAGGAATGAAATTTGAAAGAGTTTAAGAATGACTAACGTTTTTGTGTCTTAGTATTGAAACTTTTGAAATGAAATTGGCATAGTTGTTTTGAATGTTTTAAAGTAGAAGGTGCCTTGCACTAAGGCATTAAGATGCCACCTCATATAAAATGACCACGTTTTGGGATTTATTTATTAATTAGGTAATATCTCGCTACCCGGTAATTAACCAATTACCCGCATAATTGAGAATTATCTCAAATTACTTAAAATTCTACTTATTTTTAATACACTTTATACATCCTACTATCATGGTCATATGGTACCTTGTATGGTACTAGTCCGTAAATATCGGGTATTATCGCTCGGCCCGTATTTTATCCCAATATGTCAACTTGGACGAAAAGTCATTTTCTTTGACTTGCTTCCCCTTCCACTTTTACGAATTTACTCATAACTTGTTTGAAATAGCATAATGATTATAATCTCCAAATAATATTTTTCTTGGACTGATGTCAATTATATGATAAATTCAACGTACAATACTACATGGTGCAACATTGTCGTAATTTAATATTGCAAGACGAAATATCGACGTAATATTGCGGGGCGTAACACCCTGGTGATAACCCTGGTACACCCCCACTATGTTTCTCATCTTCCACTACCCCTCACCTAGTTGAATATGAGTAAAAATTATCGCTCGAAAAACTGTGGCTGGAGGTGCGCTCTCAAGGAAATTAAACGCATAGCTACAAGCAAGTCAAGCCCAAGAACCCCAAAACTCTGACGACTCTTTCAAGTCTGCGACTGAGGGAGAAGAAACTAGGTCTTCTGATTCTGAGCAGGTAACATCTGTTCCAAACCCTTCTACTGGGTCATCTCTGATTTGGGTGAAATTTAGAAAATAGGTTTATATTGGTTGGGTCTGTAGTGGATGTGGAAACGCCTGGGTCCAGAAGTAGAGGAGGTAAAAATAAAAGAGAAAAAGAAAAGAGAGTGCGGGTGTGCGAAGTGATGAGAGGGGAAAAGGGAAAGGAGTGGTTGATTCTTCACCCACCTATGAAACTAGTAGAATAGCTATATGTGGAGTAGAGTCAGAAACGATAGAAGAAAGTGGCAAGAAAACAGAGGGAAGTGGATCTGGAGAAGCCGCTGAAGGGCTGATAAATCTTGGAAAGCAAATAGATGAACCTGGTTCATCCGTTAAAGAAACACTAGCAAATCTTTTGAAAAAGATAGGTGACAGTTATAAACCCAAGAAGAACAGAACTCTTAAACCAAAGACCCATGGCACAGCAAGAGCCAACAAGAAAAAGAAGGTTTCTCCTTTTGACACTACTGAAATTCCTCTCCAAGAGGAAGAGCCACAAGGAGTCAGCTGAAGCAAAGTGAGGAGGAGTTGCAGAAAGCTTTAGACAAAAGCAAGAAGAAAAGGATGGACAAAGGGAAGGAAAAGGTGGTGGAGCCTGTTGAGGCTGTTGATGTGGATGAGATGGACTTGGTCCATCAAGGTGAAAAGGTGACTGTTGAGGTGGAGGTTCAGACTCCCAAGCCCAAGAAAGACAAGACCTCTTCTAAGAAGTCTACTTCTGTATCCAAGTCTACTGAACCATCCACCCTGGCCAAAAGGACCAGGTCTACAGTGAAAACCAAACAAGTAAAGATTGCTCAAGAAGAAGAATGGAGTGGAGAATAGGAGGATGAGTCAGACAATGAAAAGGACAAGCTGGCCAAGTTTGGGAAACGAATTATCTTGAAGGGTAGGCTCTTGAAGGATTTGGAGGAAGAAGGAATGGTCATGCTGCTGGAAAAGCTAGAGGTGCAAGGGTGGAAGGACATGGTCCTTCAGATGGATGGCAAATTGGCTAGGAGTGAAGTTATTGAGTTCATGTCCAATGCTGAAGTGAAGGATGGAAGAGTCTCTAGCCTAGTGAAAGGGGTTCAAATTTCCTTCGATGCAAAGGAACTAGGTGAAATGCTAGGTGTACCTTCTGAAGGGTACAATGATTATACAAGGCAGAAAGGGCCCAACCTAGACACCCTTTCTACTGCCCTGAACATCACCAGGGAATTCTGTGATAATGAAGAAGAAAGTGAGCCCAAGGTTGTATACAAAAATGAAATGAACCCCCCCCCCCCCCCCCC